>CM076400.1:7367781-7382781 GCA_038363315.1 Mugilogobius chulae
TTCAGGTAACAAGACATCTCTTTCATTTCAAATTGAATAAACTCTTTCATAGTGAGTAATGCATTGGGTTTTCTTACAAATAGTTTTCATCATTTCTTGTCATTTAAAAGGTGCCAACTCCGGGATTTGAACCGGCAACCTCTGGTGTGTGAGGCAAGAGCAGTACCACTTGGCTATATGTTCTGTGATACAAATCTGTCTAAGAGACAAAAAGAAACTTAGGAGCAAATCAAGTCATAATGCACAACACCTGTGAGGCTGACCAAGTGCAAAGTAAGTTATGTCAAACAGTTATATCTGTTTGCCTCCAGTTGATGCAACTAGTTATTTTATAATTTAGAGTCATCTCAAGTACTAAAGTAATAATTGTTAAATCTTACTCTTTTTAGTAGAGATGCACCGATCCGATACTAGGATCGAATATCGGTGCCGATCCAGGAAATTTTGCTGGATCGAGTATCGACTTCGGAATATCGGTTCAGCCGATATCCTAGTTGTGTTTAATTGGACATAATGAGTCTGATTTATAGGCTGATGTTGATCCAGAATGTCTCATAATGTTTGACATTTTATTCTTTCTCTCTCTCTTTCTTTCTTCTCTTTTTCTTTCTCTCTCTTCTCTCTCTCCTCTCTCTTCTCATTCTCTTTTCTTTCTCTCTTTCTTCTCTCTACTACTCTCTTGTCTCTACTACTGTCTTCTCTTCTTTCTTTCTCTCTCTCTCTCCTCTCGCTCTCTCCTCTTGCTCTCCCTCTCTTTCTTCTCTCTTTCTCTCTCTTTCTCTCCTCGCGCTCTCTCTCTTTCTTCTCTTCTCTCGCTCTCTTTCTCTCTCCTCTCATTCTCCCTCTCTTTCTTCTCTTCTCTCACTCTTTCTCTCCTCGCGCTCTCTCTCTTTTTCTCTTCTCTCTCTCCTTGCACTCTCTCTTTCTTTCTTTCTCTCTTCTCTCTCTCTCCTCGCATTCTCTCTCTCCTCTCTTCTTCTATCTCTTCTCTTTTCTCTCTTCTCTTCTTTTTTCTCTCTCTTCTCTTCTTTTTTCTCTTTCTTCTCTCTCTCTCCTCACGCTCTCTTTCTCTCTTTCTTCTCTTTTCTCTCTCTCTCTTCTCTCTCTCTCTCTCTTCGCTCTCTCTCTCTTTCTCTCTCCTCTCTTCTTTCTCTTCTCTCTTTCTCTCTATTCTCTCTCTCTCTTCTCTCTCTTCTTCTTAAGTTGTTCAGTTTTGTCTTGCAGTTTAAATAACACAATATGATCAAAAGTCTTATGTTTTGAAAAGGAAAAAAGAGCTATTTCAGTCCTTACACAAGTATCGGTTGATATCGGGTATCGGCAGATGTAGAATTCTAAAGTATCGGGATCGGTATCGGAACTGAAAAAGCTGGATCGGTGCATCCCTACTTTTTAGTGATAAATACATTTCACCATGTTGGCAGTTCTTCATTTCACATTTTTTCATAATTTAACATTTGACAGTGACGGTTCTTGATCTCGGAAACTTTGGTTTCCAGTGCAGTGAATTATCCACTCAGCCACATGTTCTGTGATACTTCATTGTCCAAGATACAGGGAAAAACTGCCAGGTGCCAATCAAGTAAAAACGCACAACACCTGTGAGCAGACCTGTGCAGTGTGAATTGTGTCAAAGGTGACAGCACACAGTGAGAAGATTCAGATAAGGTTAAACATCAAAAGTGATAAGCTTATGAAGTGAACACATATTTAACCCTCGTGCACCCCTTTAAAATAATCACACCTGTGGTCCTAGAGTGCAAAAATGCACTCTCATTTTTAACACCCATTATTTTTATATAAAACAATTTTTTCTCCAACTTTTTTCACATCATTCTCTTCGTCTACTTCTTCTCTAAACATAGATATTAAATATTATAAAAATTATTACAATTTTAACCCCTTAAATGCTGTTTGTATATGAGAAAGTAGCATATTTTTGATGCTGAAAAAGTGAAAAAAGTGGATTTTTTCAAAATCCTTCAATATTTTTTCTTTCATGGTGTGGGATTTATAGACCCTGATGGTGCCCTAAAATAGTCCCCAAACTGATTGGATCACTTTTATAATTTTTGCATAATTTCAATTTTTAAGAAAAATCACACCTGTGGTCCTAGAGTGCAAAAATGCACTCTCATATTTAACACCCATTATTTTTATGTAAATTAAACTTTTCTCCAACTTTTTTCACATCAATCTCTTCGTCTACTTCTCCTCTAAACATAGATATTAAATATTATAAAAAATATTAAAATTTTAACCCCTTAAATGCTGTTTGTATATGAGAAAGTAGCATATTTTTTATGTTGAAAAAGTGAAAAAAGTGGATTTTTTCAAAATACTTCAGAATTTTTTTCTTTCATGGTGTGGGATTTATAGACCCTGATGGTGCCCTAAAATAGTGTGAAAACTGATTTGGTCACTTTTATAGTTTTTGCATAATTTCAATTTTTAAGAAAAAATCACACCTGTGGTCCTAGAGTGCAAAAATGCACTCTCATTTTTAACACCCATTATTTTTATATAAAACAAACTTTTCTCCAACTTTTTTCACATCAATCTCTTCGTCTACTTCTCCTCTAAACATAGATATTAAATATTTTTAAAAATATTAAAATTTTAACCCCTTAAATGCTGTTTGTATATGAGAAAGTAGCATATTTTTGATGCTGAAAAAGTGAAAAAAGTGGATTTTTTCAAAATCCTTCAATTTTTTTTTCTTTCATGGTGTGGGATTTATAGACCCTGATGGTGCCCTAAAATAGTGTGAAAACTGATTTGATCACTTTTATAGTTTTTGCATAATTTCAATTTTTAAGAAAAAATCACACCTGTGGTCCTAGAGTGCAAAAATGCACTCTCATTTTTAACACCCATTATTTTTATGTAAATTAAACTTTTTTCCAACTTTTTTCACATCAATCTCTTCGTCTACCTCTCCTCTAAGCATAGATAATAAATTTTATAAAAATTATTTCAATTTTAACCCCTTAAATGCTGTTTGTATGTGAGAAAGTAGCATATTTTTGATGTTGAAAAAGTGAAAAAAGTGGATTTTTTCAAAATACTTCAGAATTTTTTTCTTTCTTGGTGTGGGATTTATAGACCCTGGTGGTGCCCTAAAATAGTGTGAAAACTGATTTGATCACTTTTATAGTTTTGGCACAAAGTCCATTTTAAGAGCTAAAAAACACCATTGGCCCAGCTTTAACACACCTATGACAAAGCAGTAACCTCTAACAATAACCTTTTACTTCTTACATACTGTAAATTTTTCTCAAACTTTTTTTCACATAAATTTCTTTATCTACTCCTGCTCTAAACATAAATACTAAATATTGCATAAATTATTAGAATTTTAACCCCATAAAAGCCTTGTAAGTGAAAAAGTATATACATATGTTTTTGATTGAAAAACATGAAAAATGTGGTATTTTTGTATTATACTTCAATACATTTTACTTTTTTAGTGTGGGATTTATAGAGGCTGGGGGTGTGCTAAAATAGTGCCAAAACTGACTTGGTCACTTTTTTAGTTTTTACATAAAGTCCATTTTTTAGACATAAAAACACCCTTGGTCCACTTCTGGCAAAGTAATAACATCTAACAATATCCCAATATTTTTTACATATTGAAAACTTTTCTTCAACTTTTTTCACATCAATCTTTTCATTTACTTCTGCTCTATTCATACATATTCACTTTTATTTCATATTTTGACTTTTTAACCTGCCTAAGTCCAGCTCAACATGTGGAGATGGTTCCTATAAGAGCTGTACTGCAGCAGCTCACAGCTCCTGACCGACGCCCCAGTGGCTCTAAAGAATGGATCAAATACACACAATGATTAGGGATCAATACATTTGACCTCTACATTTATTCTGAAACACTTTTCTACTCTATGTCTACTCATTTTGAGAGTCACAAAGAAAATTATGAGCCAAATGGCAAAAACGTTCCGATGAAGTTTACGTTCAAATGCACCTGTGTAAACAAAACTGTACTTTGTTTTTTGTTTGGGTTTATCTGCTGGACAAGTGTTTGATGGCTCTAATTCTGGCTCTAATTCTGACTCTGTTTGAAGTGAAAAAGTGAAAAAGAGTGTTAATGTGTCTGGGTAAGTCAAAATAAGACTCTACGGAGAAGAAAAGAAAAATACATTTGAGGGTGTAATTTTGACTGGATTTGATTGTGATGGATTTTCACACTGTAGACTTGCACTTGCATTCTGGCTCTCTCACACCTACATATAGTGGCCCCATCTAAAATTTTTTACTCAGGTACAAGCAGACAACCCTTAGGCATCCCCCCAAAACAAAAAAATATTTTAGGTGAAAAAAAAATTGAGCAGAAGTGGGAAAGACATTTGTAGGTTCAAATGCACAAATGCATGTTTGTGTTGCATTCAAGGAAAAACAGAAAATGCAACCAAAAATTAAAATGCTGGAAAAATCTTAAAAATTTAACCCCTTTTCATCAGTGAGAAACAAAAAAAATATTTCTAAAATCACATTTTAAAACAAATCTGTAGTGTTAAAAAAGTGTGTTTATAATGGAAGTCAATGGGACAAAAATGCACTCTAGGACCACGGGTGTGAGTATTTGAATTATAGGCTTAAAAAATTACTTGACACAAAAAATAACCACAGAATCTGAAAGAGCGTCAAAAAACACACAACCTGGCCAAGTTTTATGAGATTTGGTGCACCACAGCCAAAGTTATTGAAAAAAGAAAAGTTGCGATGGACAAAAATGCACCCGGGGGTGTAGGAGGGTTAAGGGGAGAACACAGTCAACAAGGAACTTAGTCATAGTTAAATCAGTTAAAACAAGTACCAGTGAAACCACATCAACAGTTAAATCAGTAAAAACTATTGGATTTTAACTATAAGTTTTAAAACAGAAATCCCCCAATGAAGTTCACATTTAGTGGAAGTGGGGGGATCGAACCTGGATCAGGATATTCGAGGGCTAAAGCCTTATCCGTTGGACCACTTACAGCTCTGAGAATGAGAGGGACAGAGAACAGGGAAAAGGCTAACCCAGTGAAATGGGAAGTTTGGCTCCATCTGGTGGCAGATAAAAGTGAAAAGTGTGACAGGTATTTTTTTTAATAGAAGTTAATGAGGAGATTTTATGTTTAATTTTTTAATTGTGAAAAAACTATAAGAGGTAAAGCCGTGAAAAGTAATAGCACCCAAGAGATTATCAGGGAGTACCTGAAGAAGTGAAAACTGGTGATCTCAGTGAAACGGTTAATGAGTTGAAAGGTGCAGAAAAACGGGAATAAAAGGGATGCCTATAATAATAAATTTTTACTGGAGCAAATAGTGACTGCGCATTAAATGCGCAGTCACTCAAAAATTGCCCTCTGATGTGGATATACTAAAAAGGGGAAGAAAATGCCAAAGTGACAAAAAGTCAGATCTATGGTACAACCAGATGGACCAAACTCAACAACAAATACAGTAAGGATGGATTCTCTGATCATTCAAAACATGAAAACCTCCAATTAAAAAAGTTTGATTATACAGAGTATAAACTTCAAGATGTGCAGGATAATCACGATCCAGAGAACAATTTCTACACAAAAATACAGAACTATGTATTATACTAATGAACAATTTGATATGCATGTATGTACAAAAGATTGTTTAACAATTATACATTTCAATTGCAGAAGCCTACACTCAATTGTTTTTAAAGATTTCATATTATTTGAACCAAACAAAAATTTAATTTATAGCAATTTCAGAGACATGGCTGAATGAGGAGCAGTGTTCTCTGTATCAGATTGAAGGCTATAACATGTTCTTCACAAGCAGAAACAGTCAAAAAGGTGGAGGTGTAGCTCTATATATTGATGAAAACTTTAAAAGTAAAAAGATTAATCACATGTGTTTAGTTATTGATAAAATTATGGAATGTGTTACAATAGAAATTGAAATAGAAAAGTCCAGAAATGTCATATTAAGTTGCATATATGGAAAACCTGGCTCATGTATCGATGAGTTTAGAGAAACAATGATGGATATATCGAGGTTTAAATAACAGGAAAATGTTTTTGTATGTGGAGATTTTAATATAGATTTGTTGAATCCTTGAAAAGTAACTGCAGTCTCTGAGTTTATAAACACAATGCATAGTTTGGGTTTATATCCATCTATATTAAGACCAACTCGAATAACAAGTAATAGTGCAACATTGATTCATAAAATATTTACTAATATTTTTAAAAGTGAAATAAAAAGTGGAGTTTTAAATAACTGACCATTTACCCATCTTTATGGTCAAAAAGATGGTTGTAAAACCACATAACAAAAATGTTATAGAAAATGTTCTTGAAACAAAAGATGCAAAGTACTTAAAACATAAAAATAATTAATAAAGATTATAAGATCAAGTAAAAAGGAGTATTATATTAAAATCTTAGAAACGAACACCAACAACAATAAAAATAGTGAATAGTAAATAGAGTGTCCTAAACAAAGTAATCAGGAAGGGTAATCAGAGTGTAGATTTCCCTTCACAAATTTTGACAAATGAAAAAGTAATTAGCCAACCAAAATAAAATAGCAAATTAATTTATTAGCTATTTTAGCAAAATTGGTTCAAATTTGGCGAAACAAATTCAAATATCTAGTCAAGAGAATGATGTAGTTCGTAATGTACCTATGCACAATAAAACTATATTTTTACAAGGTACAGATGAGAATGAAATACTTACAATCGTTAAAGAATTTAAAGCAAAAAGTCAGCTGATTGGAATGGACTGGACATGTCAATCAGTGCGTATACATGCAGCTTAATAAACCGTTTATAAACGGAATATTAGCAATAACCCGATTGCGCACGGTCATGTAAACACCTGCAAAAACCCGAATATGCTCATATTCCGTTTATTAATAAACCGAATATGAGCCCTGGCTTATTCCTTTTCCAACCCGAATATCTGCTCATGTAGACGCCAATCGGAATATTCCAATGTAAACGGAATATTCAGGACTCCTCGCTGATGTGCTCCTCGCTTATGAACTAAACACAAACTGCCGAAACAAACACGGAAAACGCGTAAAGAGACAACACAGGGTCGCTGAGGGTTCATGTGTAAGCACTGAACAGATTATAACGCTACGAAAGTGCAAAAGAATAAAAAGCCTGCGTATTTCTGGCTTTCGGCTGTTTGTGGTTTACTTTCCTCTGAAGATGTGGTAAAAACTAAACAGTTTAAGCTGTTCTGGCGTTTGTATCTTTCAGTCTAAACACTTTTCATTCTCACAAAGTAACTTAGCCAGCCACAGCAAAACAGCAGTGTCTTACCTGTGTTGTAGAGGAGGAGACATGCAAAGCAGAACTTCCAACGCGTCTCCGGGTGTTGAAGATTTGTATATCCATTAAAACTTGTGTGTTCAGAAGAAAAGAAGCGCTCCACAACAAGATATTCCACCGTGAACATGCAGGACTGCTCCCCAAGTGTCTCCGCCAGCGTAAAGCGAGCTGTCCTCGTGTTTGTGTCCGGCTGTAGACGATCTACGTTGTCCCCGCGCTGGTCCACGGCCGTGTTTGTATCAGGCGATCTGCGTTTTCGTCTCGCGCTCCGGGTCCGTCTTCAGCACATGCCGCCGCTTCTCCTTGGCCCTCGCATGGCATGGGCTTCTGTTGTTGCTCTCGTAGAGCTGCGTCTTCTTTCCCTTTCCCTCTCCTGCACTGACAAGCTACACAGGCGTACTCTTACGCGGTATTCAGCAGTTTATCACAGTCCACATGGACTGATTTCTTACCATTTAACCCGTTTCCCACACATTTAGGCTATCATAAGCTATACCTCTGGTTTGCCCCGCCTCCACGTCAGATCTGTCCAATGTGAGCGCTGGGTTTCACACATGTACGTCTGTTTACGTTTTAAAGTCCAGTTGCACACAGGAAAGCAAGAGATGCGGTACAATCCAAAAAAGAATAAATTAGGATCAGAATCCAGTCCGTGCGTCTGTGTGCGTCGAGACGTTGTCTGTGCGTAGCAGTTTGAATCGGAATATTCCGATTGATTACACTTAGCATGTATACAGGATTAACCCTATTTGCTCACACATGTAGACAGGTTATTCCGAATATTTCAGAAAACGGAATATTGACAATAAACCGAATATTAAGCACATGTAAACGTGATCAATGTTTAAAGAAATCATTGATTATGTATTAATCCCAGTCATCTTTATCTTTAACATGTCTATACAAACAGGTGTATTCCCAGAAGGAATGAAGAGGGCAAAAGTTATCCCCATTTACAAGTCTGATGACAAACAAGAATTTACAAATTACAGACCCATCTCTATTTTGTCTCAGTTTGCAAAGATATTTGGGAAATTATTCCACAAAAGATTATACAGTTATCTAGAAAATATAACATACTTTGCGAACAGCAATATGACTTCAAGCCAGATAGGACCACCACCCTTGGTTGAAAATGTATCAAATGCAACTGATAATAAACTATTTGCTATTGGGGTGTTTTTCTCGATCTAACCAAAGCTTTTGACACAGTTAACCACGAGCTATTACTCAAAAAATTGTATCGATATGGAATCAGAGGTATGGCATATTTTTGGATTCAAAGTGATTTGAAAAATAGATCCCAGTATGTCCACATTAATGGAGTTGATTCAGAACTTCAAACAGTGACCTGTGGGCCCCTCAGGGGTCTGTGTTAAGCCCTTTGTTGTTTATTCTCTTTCTTAATGAAATACTTTATGCTTGGTTTCAAAAACCTTAAAACTAATATTATTTGCAGATGATACTAATGTACTTTGTTGTGGTAAAGATTTAGAAACATTAATATTTGAAATGGAAAAATAATTAAAATTATTAAAAAGTTGGTTTGACTTTAAATTTAAATAAAACTAAATGTATTATTTTCGCAAACCGTCGTACGACGGAGTATTAGGGCCAAGTAAAAAAAAACAAACAAAAAAAAACATTGGCCACGAGAATAAACTTGAAATATTTCGAGATTATTCTCGTAAATTTTTTAGCTTTTGGCTTAGATATGTTTGTAATTTGTTGGATTTATTAAACGAGTTAATCGCCTTGAATTTAGTTTTTAAACCTCTGTAATGTTTTGCTTTTGGTTAATTTAAAATACATTCTGGACACCGTTTGCTACTGTTTTTCCCCTTATTTTCTGTCTTTAAAACAATTTGCAATTTTAGTTTTAACATTTAGGCCTGTTCTGTCTTATTCTGGCACAGGTCAGCACACGAGCTACTCCAAGCTGCTCTCCGCGGTCTGAACCTCTGGACCTGCGCTCTGGCTGTGGGCCACGGTCTCAACGTGCACTGTGGGCTTGTAAGCACCAGGCCTAGCATTATAGCCTACAAGATGCAAGTAAGACGCTGCTCCCCTAGAACTAGCCAAACAACAGACCTGCTGTACGGGTACACTGGTGATGAGTCTTGAATTTGTTAGTGTGAATTACAAGAAATCGATTTGATTCTTACGCCGAAATAAGTTCAAATGTCTGCAGTGTCTCTATGATGCGGTGCTGGTGCCTTTGTATTTCATCGTGAGTGAACCAATGATCCGTATTCTCCATAACGCAAGAAAGTGCCATTAACCTTCATACAGAGGCTTCGTTTTTTTCTTGAAATTTATATGACTTTAATTGCATAACTGTTTAATTTTATTATCGTAAAAATACAACTTTTATGGCTACGACTTTAATCTCACAAAAATCTGACATTTTTATCTCAAATTTTTACGACATTATTCTCAAAAACTTCAGAGAATAATCTCGAAATATTTCAAGTTTATTCTCGTAGCCAAAGTTTTTTTTCTTTACTTAGCCCTAACACTCCGTCGTATTAATCAGCGTTGTATCTCAGTTGTTGGGGTAAATCTTTGGAATAAGTTGGACCAGGAGTTAAAGGGGACCTATTCTGTCAAATTCACTTTTCTAAGTTTTTAACCTTGTTCTAACGGCCTCCCTTCATTATTAGTTGCCTCAAAGTTATATTTGAATTGATTCATGTATGTTTGAGTAATCTTATATTGTTCTTCACATGCAGATCAAGAGCTCAGAAAATCCCTGTTCTACCTACCACCTATCCCCTCCCACTTGTCTGTATTGACTTGTTATAATTCAAAAGATTAATTCTCAAAGTGAAGCATAAATGGTTCAAAACGGTCTCATAGTCACTTTCCAACAATAATAATTAGTTATTTAAAATCTGTTGCTTTTTACAGTTAATTTTTAAAAATGAAGAGGCGGGGCTTATCAGATCTGCAGTTTTGAACAGGAAGTCACTGTTGCTGTTTCTATTTTCAAGCTGTTTTGGGTCAATTTAGTGTTTTACAATGAATAAAAGATAAATTACTGATCTGCATTTGTTCTAGTTTCATACTCAAAAATTGGAAAAACACAATAGGTCTCCTTTAAAAGACTGTAGAACAATAAGACACTTTAAAAGTTTGTATAAGAAAACTATTATAAAATCATATGTGGAAAATGAATGATGTAGGTAGACACATATTTATAACCTATGTTTCATTGTGAATATTGTGATTTTTTTCTTTGTACAGTGTCAGCAGCTCTTTAAGTATAAACTGTAACTGTGCAAGGGGCAGGCATCATAAGCTTCGGCTTCAGCCTACTCCTTTTTCAGACTTTGTGCATATTTATTATTATTATTTTTTTTTTTTTTGCATTTCAACACAATGTCTGAATGTCTGAAAAAAATAAACTAAACTAAAAACTAAACAAACGAAGTGCACACATTGGCGGGCCAGTCGCTGCCCTGTCATTCAGGACACTCACTCATATAGACTGTGCTCACTCACAGAAGCACCAGCACTTTCTCAAGGTCGCGCTAGTCCCGCTTAAACCAGCAGCATTTGGGTTGTGTTGGACAGAAGGAAACTATTGTCAGGTTTTGTGTGGCTTCTTATTAACCTTCTCTACGGTGTTTTGTGCATTTAAACCAGCAGAAACTTAGTTGGTCTGTTTTGTTGTCATAAAATAAAACATTTAGGAAGCGGAGGTGTTTCTACACACACTGTAAAATGTAAAGCGCAGCTGAAGGATTCAATTTACACTTTTCAAAACAAGAACGAGTCATTGCACGTTAAATAAAGATCTTTACATTCTGGGCAGTTTTAATGGAACATAATCATTCCGTGTTTGATCAATGGTTTGTGTTTTATCTGTTGTCAAAAGCCCTGTCTCCTGCCCCCGGTAACCTCTCCTCAGCTCGCTTCTATTCCTCAAAGTCTTCTCTCCTCTTTCCTTTAATCCACAGTGTAAGCGCCAAGTAGCCAACTGTCCTCGAGGCACACTTATACTACCACAACCGCGCTGGCTTTTTACTCAATATATATAAACTAAATAACTTGACTTAAGCGAAGTATCGCAGCAGTGCTTCAGTTCAGCGCGTCCAGTCTATACATCCATCTGTTGAAGGCCAGAGCACACAGCGGAGGGTTACAGGTGCACAGCGGCCCCAGCGCAGTGACCCAAACTTTACAGGTCTTGTTGGATTTGGAGAAAGAATCCACTTTTTTATGTGAAAAAATCATCAGAACACCTGACGGGCCATGTTAGATACAGTAGCCACTTATCAAATAAACATTTAAGAAAACATCATTGACCAAAATGTTCCTATATTAGTTTGACGGAGAACTTTAAGCCCTGCAATAGGATAAGCTGCCTTTGAACAGCTCTGTTCTATACACCATTATACAGTATTTACATACACTAAAACCTTACAATAGCCCGAGCAAAATCATTGCACCTTTGGACCTTTTTTTAAATGACATTATCAATGTGGCTAGCGCTGTCGACTAAAATGTAATAATCGTGCAACATCTCGTCCATTGTCACTTTGAACTTACACAGGAAAGCAGTGTCATGCAAAAATGAAATTCACGTTTAATCTCAGACCTTGTCCAAACTCAGGCGTTTTAGAACAAATCTTAAACCTAAACTACACATCGTCCACACGAAGCAGGAGTTTCCAGACACTGAAAACCATTATTTCTGAAACCAGGCCCCAGAGTGAAAAGATTTCCAAACTCCAGGTTAGTGTCTCTATGGTTACGCTGATGACATCACTGCCCCAGAGTCTCGTCTCGTCTGCAGAATGTTCTGACCTTTATGATGAAACCACAGAAGAATAAATCCACTACATTCTCCTTTCAATCCAAAATATTCCAAAGAATCTAAAAACTAATGTAATGCGGTGATTCGGTTGCCTTAGTTACGTTTTCGGAGTGATCTTTGCGTCGCTGCGTTGTCTCACAGCTGCTACAGGTTTCCTTGATTAGCTTGATGTACTTAAGCTGTGCACGCTGTTCGTTTGTAGTCGGGCTGTTGGCTGGTTACCTGTGTGACCATTGTAAGTAATCTCAAAGCTTCTTCTCTCTGTGTTATAGCTAAATTGTAGGTTTTCTAATGATGTGTTTCTGGTGTCGGGCTCTTAGCTACACAAACGTTCATGTTGGGGAGGTAATTATAAAACGCTAATACAGCACAATCTTTTCCTACCAGCTGCCTGTGGTTTAATTAGAGATATTCCTATGAGACAAGTTAGCTACCTTAATAGAGGTAAACAGGAAGTACACTGCCAAGAAAAGTGGGCGGGGCAGAATTAGGTGAAGATGGTTTAGGATTCAAGTTAATCGTGAGCTAATAGGATTTTGTAAAATAAATAAATAAATACATAAAATGAGAAAAGTAAGTTAAAAAAATTAGAACTTTTGGTATGAAAATTAGCAGGGACGGCTGGTATCAATGGGCTCGGTGGGCTAAGGTCATTTCAGGAAAGAAAATGTGGTTAGAACTAAATCATTTCTAATAAAAAATGTCGTCTTTAAATGTATTACTATGAGTTGTTGTGTTGCTGTTATAGTTTCATAATTGAATTAAGTCAGTTTTGCTGAAAACATTCTAATTAAAAGCAAGCAGGGCTAGTTTACTCCAGCAGCAGCTCAGCACAAACTGAGTTTATGGAGGATGATTGACAGGTGTTCAGCAGAAGGGCTAAATCCATTTGGCCCAGAACACATCATATGCCACTAAAAGACACTGACAGTCAGTTTGACCAATCACAAGCAGCAGTGGGCGGGTCTAAGATTCTCATTGGTTCAGATCATCATGAGCTGTGAACAGCGTCTTCCCAGAGCATGGACACGGAGAATACAACAGACAAGCGGATTTTAGGAATATATTTTCTATTTTGTCGAGTTTTTGTGATGGAAGCAAAAAGAAATGGCAGCAGAAGAAAAGAAAGTTTACAGAGGCGTGAAAAGACCTGAGTTAGGAGAGTTTGGTGAACGCAGATGTGAGTGCTGCTGTTTTAATATATTTTTGCTGATTTCTTAAATATATGAAGCAGTTATGAAGCATCTACATGTTTGTAATGTCTAAATATCAGTGTGAGTTTGGTAAATATGTTCTTTGGCTCGTGTCTGGTGCACAAAGGTAACTTGCTCTGTCTTGTTGTTGTGGACACATCTTGTGTCTCTGTTTTGGTGCTTATGTTTGGAGGAGAAAAGTGTTTTTAATGCTGATTACTGGCTGTATTTCTCCAGTTGTAAAAGTAATAAGAGAATAAGGCCTTGTCCCCACGAAGACAAAACGAGGATAGTTTTAAAAACGATCTGCGTAAAGTTGGAGCTGCCTTAATATTTATCATCGTAAAAATGAATCTGTAAATCCAGCCTGAAACCGGTGTAATGCCTGTATCTGACCAGAGTGTGGCGCTGTGACACTGACACAGACAGGAAGTAGACGTGACACTGCGCATAAAGTTTTTAAAGAAAAAAAAAAAAAAAAAGTTTAACGTTAACATTATTCTTAGCGGAGAACTCTTTTATACTTAGCAAACATTCTGAATGAACAACTTGGATCTAAAACCTGCAGAAGAGACACAGAAAGTGGATTTATGCTTCAGAATCTTTGGAATATTTTGACAACGTTTCAATACGGATTTAATGGAGATTGTAAGGGATTTATTTTTGTTTTTCTTTATGTCTTCTGTGGTTTACGGTGAAATGAGACGCAGATTTTCACAGTGAACATTGTATAAAGGTCAGTACATTCTGCAGATGAGACGTCACTCTGGGGCAGTGATGTCACCGTGGAAAAAAATATCCGGATACAGCGTAACTGCGGAGACGCTAAAGCGGAGTTTTGAAATCTTTTCACCCTGAGAGGTGGTTTCAGAAATCTTCGTTTTCAGTCTCCTAAAACTCCGGCTTCGTGGGGACGATGTTGCCTGGCCAGCAAGAATGATTTCCTTCTTGTATATTTAATACGAAGGAAATCAGTCTGGAGTTGCGACCGTTCCATTCAATTTCAGTGTGTGATTGACAGACACATAGCAAAACCAATCAGCGCACACCGGAAGTGACGTAAGATAAGCGACGAGGTGAGCGTGCCCGTGTTGCCAAATAGGGTGGTTTTCATGGCCTATTTGGCTTCTTTTATTTTTGCTCACGGAGGGAAAAATATGATATTCTTTATAAATATTTTGGTATTATTTGTTAAAAAGCATAAAATCTATTTCTTTTAATACTGTGTAATAAATTGTTTTAGTGATGTTTTTCAAAACAAGTCTTAGGCTAGAGCCCTGGGCTTCTGTTTTTCAATGATTCCTGCAAATATTGCTCTCGCTCTGCTCGTGCTCCCAACACACACACAGACACGCGCTTTGGCACAAACAGGCACACGCAGCAAGGAGGAGAGCCGCTCCAGAGGACTCAAGACCCAGGTAGGGCTAAAACAGCTCATACAAGGCGAATGTGAACACAGGGCGCAGTAATGACGGCACAGACACGTTCGCCACATTTTAAGCTGTAAAATGATATGTGGTTTATAACATTCCGCCTCATATTTGTGGAGAAAAGAGCCTCTAAGGACGTGAGTTTGAGAAAAGTTAGTGTTTGATGTCGAAAGTTTGTAACGTGTCTTCAAATGAACAAACTCGCTTTAATCCATGAGTTAGTCG
>CM076400.1:7387781-7418595 GCA_038363315.1 Mugilogobius chulae
AAATGTCTTTTGCTGAAGGGACTTAAAGGAAATGTTTTTAGTGGTAGGGGAAACCAGAGTACCCAGCGGAAATCTACACAGACACAGAGAGAACAGGCAAAACTCACATAGAAAGGCCTGGGTCGACTGGAATTGAATTGATCCACACACCGACAGTTTCTCAAACTGATAAACCTGGTCTTAGTGGGCCTCATTCATGAAAGTCTTCTTAAAATCTGTGTTCTTAAAAAGAGAAAACATGTTCAAGTCACAGATGGATTGAAATAACGCTTGTGGGGTTAGAACACAGAGGCTCTGGTCCTGTGGGGTTAGAACACAGAGGCTCTGAGGCTGAGACAGGCTGCTGCAGGTTTATTAAAGGAGTCATTTTTTTTGCATAACTGAATTTTTTTTTGGTTTCTAAAATTATTTTATATACAATAATTTGCAAAATTACATAACCTACAATCATGTAGGAATTACAATTTTTGACTGAATTATATAAGAAATAAAATTCTGAAACAGCTGATTTTTTGTTCTTACGAGTGCTCCTCAGTGTTCTTGTTCTTACAGACGAACATTTTCCATTACGAACAAATTTTGTGAATTCCAAAAATGTTCGTAAGGAGCCCTAACCCTAACCGAACAAATGTGTTCTTAAGAACGTGTCATGAATGAGGCCCATTATTCTTTCTTAACAAAATGTATATTCTTTCATTTCTTTAAGAGCTAAATAAATGAACTGAACTAAAACCATGTCCAGTGGCTCTTCTCCAGGACGACAGATGGAAATGAGCTGAAAATACAAACATGTCGTTGTGCTTCATGTAACTGTACATTGTCCTGATAAACCTTACCTGACCTAACCTACAGAGGCTCCTGGCACAGAAAAGACTTTTGAATGACAGACAATTAAACCCAACAAAGTTTTATGAGCTTCTTCCAAGGAAGATTTTCAGACAAACCTGTTTAGTGAATCAGGTGAGGACACGTCAAAGTGTCACGTATGAAGACAACAAGTCTTATCTCACACACGAGCAGGGCCGGAGGAAATCTGTTCTGTCTACTTCTTAGTTTGAACTTTCTTTTTTATTGTAATAAAACCATTGTAATAAGTTGAGTCCGGCAGCAACAACCTTCTATTAGAAATGATTTCAAGTCAATGGCAGTAGATACAAATGTTCAGCTCTTCTCTCCTGAACGGCTCCACACACTGGCCGTCTTAAAGGGAACCCTGAATATAAAGACAAATGTGGCTAAAACACTAGTACTGCTCATGCTTCTTAAAAAAATCGCAAACAAATATATAACTGCTCACTATTTTTATAAAATTGTCATTGTTTATGTTGTTTTCAAGCTACTGGAAGCCGACATTTTGTCCATGCATTCTGGATTGACGACATAAAATAGTGTTTCCATGGTTACTCCCACAATTTCATCAGTGAACAGTTCCACAAAAACACCACTGACCATGTCCAGTTCTTGCCTCTTCCTCTTGATTCTCTTCAGTGTCACTAAATTCCACATTATGTTCCTGTATTTGGCCAAACTCCGGCTCAAAATGACAAGTTTAACTGAGGAATTCATGTTGCTTAGTTACCTGTTACATGACAACACTATTTTATGTCATAACCACAGCAAAATGGCAGCCTCCATGTCATTTTTTTAAAACACTATTTTAATAAAACTACAAATACTTCCAAGGTATTTGTCTTGTATTTACATAAGTGATGAGATTATAAGTGTTTTAGGATAAACATGTGATTATATCCAGGGTTCGCTTTAAATCAGACCTATTGTGTTTTTTCAACCATTTAGTGATAATCTAGAACATATGAAGATCAGTGATTTACCTTTTGTTTGTTGTAAAACACAAAATTGATCTAAAACAGCTTAAAAACAGAAACAGCTCTATTGACTTCTGTTCAAAACTGTAGAACTGATAAGTCCCGCCTCTTCATTTTAATATGTAAAGCCCAAATGACAGATTAACACATTTTTTAAATTTTGTCTTAGTTTGGTGTTTTAGTCTTTGTGGTAAATATTGATCATAGTTTTACAGTTAAGTTGCAATTTATGAAGAAATGGACAAAGAAAAGGTAAAAATGAGAGGAAGTAATGTGAGTTATATATACACATATGTCATCACAAAGACATTATACACACAATCAACACTTTTTACTGGGAGTTTAAAGTCTTATAAGTTATAATACTTTGTCACGTTGTCACTTCTGGGTTAACTACTCACAAAAAGTTAGGGATATTCACCTTTGGTGTTAAATTTCACGACAAACCTAAAATGTATTCAAACCTCTACAGGTGAACTTAATGTGACCTTCTCTAAGCTTTTGAATGCACATATCCAACTGTTAAAAAGTTTCAGTAATTTTGCACAAGTTGCTGTTCTCTAACAAAGGAGCTTAGCAACAAAAATCACAGCAGGTGTGTGACCCTTGAATTGACCAATAAATGTCCTGGTTCAATTAGAGTTGGTGTTTAAACAGTCGTCCTCATCATGCTGTTCACATTTTGACATCATGAGACCAAGACGACACCTAACAGTGGGTCAACAGTCCCTGACCATTGCGATGCTTCAAACAGGACGTTCTCAGACGGAAGTGGTCACTGAGCTTGGAGTGTCACAGAGTGTCATCAGCAGGTTCAACAGAGATATCCAGAGACTGGAAGAGCCACAGAAAGGCCTAGAAGTGGACGTTCTTTGGCCACATCCCGTGCTGATGACCGCTACGTTGTGAAAACTGCCCTGAGAAACCGGATGATGAATGCCACTCAACTCCAGGCACGTTTAAGAGAGGTGAGAGGCACCCAAGTGTCACGTCAGACCATTCAAAACCACAATTTACAGAAAACCAACACATACAGATCAATATTTACTCTGGACATCAGAACATCCCATTGCTCACAAACTTTCAGTAGTAAGAACATTATTCGAACGCATCAATAACATCACAGAAGAAGAGGACAAAGAAAAGGAGGAGAAACACATTATACACGCACTCAGACAATGCCACTACCCCAATTGGGCCATACAAAAGGAAAACAACAAGTACAAAACAAACAAAAAACACAAAAAACAAAAAGAAAACAGCAAAAACAGAAAGAAACAGAACACAGGGACATGGTAACATTACCATACATACGGGGAGTTACAGAACAGATACAGCGAGCACTAGGTAAACACAACATAAACGCAATAGTAAAACCACACACCAAACTAAGACAGCTACTAGTACACCCGAAGGACAGAATACAACCAGAGAAAAAGTGCAATGTCATTTACGAAATTCCATGCAAAACATGCAATAAAACATACATTGGGGAGACAGGGAGAACTTTCAATACAAGAAAAAGGAACATCAAAAAGAGTGCGAAAAGGAAACAAAAGGACGACTAACAAGATCTGAAAAGAGAAGGCGACACAGGAGAACCTCAAGTCAGCAATATCCGACCACTGCAAAAGAGAAAACCACATCATGGACTGGGACAACACAAGAATAATTGGAACAGAGGAACAAAATACAAAAGATGGATACGAGAGGCTATTGAGATCAGGAAGCGGAGCACACGGACCATCAACAGAGACGAAGGAGCTTTCAATTTAGCTCACACATGGGATTCACTTCTCCAGAGACCACCAGGCGGGGGCAGGCGTGGCCAGTTGGACAGATCTGTCAAATTGGCCACGCCTCGGAACATCCTTTAAGAGACACACGTCACAACATTGGACGTCACCTCTGACGAAGGCGGAAGTCCTGCCGCCGAAACTGTCAGGTACGAGCTTATAGCTTATTACAACTGTCTTATCAGAGAAAAACATACGATTGTAATCAAAGTTAGACAGAATGAATTTACCAAGCGTAAGAATATTGGGCCTCATTCATGAAAATCTTCGTAAAATCTGTGCGTAACTTTCACTTTAAGAAGCTGCTGCGAAAACTCTACGTGTGATTCACGACGGGTTCGTAACGAGCCAAATTCCTTCCTAACAGCCTTTACGCCAAATTCACCAAACCATAGCTAGGAACGATATTTACATAAAAATGAATAATGCATACTTCCTTATATGGCAAAATGGGCCGGACACAGCGCGTCATTCACAAGATTTCTGCTGGAGTGGAGCTGGAAGGAGGAAGCGCTGCTGCGGAGGAGGAAGAAAGGAAGCAGCGCTTTCGCTGATTATAAACGTCAGCGTCTTTAAAAATGTCCAAACTCACATGAACACACTCAGAGGAAACAGATTCACATCACAAATGTATTGAAATAACGCTGGGCTTTTGCCGTTTATATCGCGTTTCACGTCGCGGTAGAACGCGCGTGTGGGGGGAGCGGGGGAGGGGGGGTGCAGAGTCAGAGCACCGTGCGCTCTGGTCCTGGGGGGACACAGGGTCCTGAGTCCTGTGGGGGTCAGAACACAGAGGCTTTGAGGCTGGGACAGGCTGCTGCAGGTTTATTAAAGGAGTCATTTTAAGCATGAGTGATGACTTTTTTGTTTCTAAAATTATTTTACATATAATAATTTATAAAAATACATAACCTACAATCATGTAGGAATTAAAATTTTTGACTGAATTCTATAAGAAATAAAAATCTGAAACAGCAGATTTTTTGTTCTTACGAGTGCTCCTCAGTGTTCGTAGGATTTGTTCTTACAGACGAACATTTTCCGTTAAGAACAAATTTTGTGAATGCCAAAAATGTTCGTAAACAGCCTTAAGAACAAATTTGTTCGTAAGAACGTGTCATGAATGAGACCCATTGTTCCTTATCATTCAGGCCTATTTTTCCTTCTGAGATGAAGAGGCTCTGATCATAAGTGAGAACAAGCTCTGCACAAAAGAACAACACATTTCTTTTGGAGGTAAATACACAAAGCAGTAGATAGAAATGATTCACATTTTGGTTTGTCTTTATATGACACTTTACATTGACATTTAAGAAAAAAACCAATGTAAATCCAAGAGAAATTGAGCTCTCCGTTATGTTTTAGTCTGGTTTTGTTCATTGATAAAGACTTTCTAAAATGTCAGTCTAGAGTTCCTTTAGTTGTTTCTATGATGATGAAGAGAAAACGGCTCATGACTTTGCTTAAATAAAAGTTTCACTCTGTATATTGCACTGTTGGATCTTAAAAACGTTCTACAGTAGAAGAGTGATTAAAGCTCTGGCTTCACAATAAAAAGACTGTGGGTTTGACTTGTGTTGTTTAAGACCATCTTAACGAGAAATACAACTTTCAAATCTGTGCTGAGTAGAGAACATCTTCTTGTGCCAGAAACTTTAGAAATCATCAGGATCATCAAAGTTAAATATTTCGATCATCAGACAACAAGACTTTCTTCTATGTTTCTATGTCCAATGTCTGAAGTCTCACACATCCTTACAAACGTGTGACTGTTTTTCTTTGGTTTTCAATGTATTTGGTCAAAAAGGAGAGAAGAGCTGAACATTTGTATCTACTGCCATTGACTTGAATGGAATATTTTCACCCCAAAGTGGGTGTAGCAAGTCATCGATATAAGTTGTGAAGTTGTGACTTGCTCTATGAATAAGAGTTACACAATTTGACCAAATGTCTTATGTTTTGATAAGAAAGAAAAGCTATTTCAGTTTTTTACACTGGTATCGGTTGATATCAGGTAAAAGATACTTAAAGACAAAGTATCGGAATTGGAACTGAAAAAGCTGGATTGGTGAATCTGAACAGAGCCATGATTCTCAGAATCAGAACAAACTCATGTGTGAGATCAACAATGAGACAAATAAAACACAAAAACACATGAAGGAAACAGGAGAAGGATGATTCAGGTATAATATGATCACATGACCATATGTCACAGTTTTCTCACGGTATTTACAAAGATGGAACCAAACAACAGAAAGTAACACTACAGCTCATTTTTCTACAGGAACATGGTCAATATTCTTCTAATATTTAGTTGTAAAGTTAAATGAGCAGAAACAGGCCTTTCAGAGGCAGATTGTTTCAAACAGATAAACTTTTGTAATGTTTCCGTCTTTACTCTGAGTCCTCCTCTCTCCTGAACAGATTCTTCATCGACACTTGACACGGTCGCCAAACAGTGCGTTTGATTTTGTAATAGATCCATGATTTGAGTGCAAAGCACATCGTAGACTAGGGCCGCGCGCCTGCGCACACACACGCAAAACAACAGTTTAATACAGTTTTAATGTGTGCGGGTTCAGGTTTGGGTAAGGTCCTGAATTGACCTTTCGCCGAGCCCCGCCTCCCTTAGTTACTGTTGCTACGTCCGTCAAATATGACAGCGTGCCATAGACTTCAATGACAGAAGGAAGTACACCTGTTCACTTTAGTGACTTTTTTAAAGTAATTTTTCCGCGATGTCCTCTAGATCGAGGCAAAAGCGGTTCACTGTGCAGCGGAGGGATTTATTCAAAACATTAAAATACGCAATGGAGGGGACATAACTGCTATGGAGGCTAATGCTACTGGATTCATGCTAAATCAGAGAAACCCATAATTTTTAACGTTACCTCAAATACAACAAGCACAGCCTTGTCCTGCTCTTGCACTGCCGGGTGAGTTCGCTTTCATATTGTGGTGGCACGTACATCCGCTTGCTGTCCAATTGCGTTCCTGCAGAGCTGATTTAGGGGAGGCCTCCTGGCCTGCATTTCCTCTTTGGTCTCACCTCTGGCCCGTGCACGCTGCGCACCTGTGGAGCAAAGACGCCAACCCAGATTTGGATCCCCTTTGCCCAACAATTGAGTCGCTACGAAATTCATGGCTGTAACGCAGGCGACGTAATCGTAAACTCTGGCATTCGGGTGAGTGCGCGCTCTTGTGACTTTCATTCATTCTTAACCAACATTAATTGGGCTACGTATTGCTTTTAAGATCACGGCGTCTGGGACGGGCACGCGCCTCACGGGCCGCTGGTGGCGCGGGTCTTGTTTTGGTCGATAGGTAAGCTAAATACATTTTTTTATAAATTAAAATATATCAGGACTTGGCGGCTCATATGGGTGTCCTTTTAGATCAGCCTTGTGCGCATTCTGCCGTGGGATTTTTCGAGACCTCCTGCAAAGAGTGGTTTCTGGAGTGCTAAAGGTAGGTATTTCTGTGCGTTCACCCATTTGGGTAAAATAACCTAATTAATCCCAAATTTATTCTCAGGATTCACACGGGCCTCCTCTTCCTGATCAGTTCTCCCGACTGTTTCGCTCAGGTGCACATACGCACTGCTTCCCTGTGCGCGCGGCTGTGCCTGGTGGAGCCGTGCCACGCGTTCACGGTATCAGGTACCGCTACAAAAAGACTTTCTGAATTGCACATCCAGTTGGGCGCTGCTGTGTAGCCCTATGGTAACAGACTCTTTGGATTATTCTAATTTTGGGCCATTTTATGTGTGCGTGTGTGAGAGAGTGGCTTCTGGTCATTTTAAATTGTCAAACAATGAGATGTCTTATTTAATCATGTTAAAATAAAGAATGTATATTTTTCCATATTCATTGTTTCTGTCCATTCAGTCCCTGGTTTACTTGCGTGCCTAAGATTTAGTAGGGCTAAATTTTATAAGGTTCCTGGGCCCTTAACCAGGTGGCGTTGCCCAATTACAGCTTTCTGTGTTTTGTTTTGGAGATTAGTGGGGAATCATTAGGCTTTTACTTTGAAATACCTCTCGGCTACCACAAACGTGGCGTTGGCTGGCACGGTGGACTGACACTGGGCAGAAACATATTATACAAAAAAAAAAAGTTATTTAACACTGACATTAGAAACAAGAGTAATTCTGTAAGAATCCAGTGGTATTTGTGGGCTTGGATTTGGAAAGCTGTGGGGAAAAGTGCTATAGGCATATTGTGATTACAATTCAAGTGTTTTGCATGTTTGTTTGCAGTGCTTTATTTGTTTCAATTGCATGCTTTGTGGTTTTCTAACTGATAATATATGCTCGGAGTACTACTTTCTGCTATTGTAGCTGACCTTATTTAATTTCACTGTATCAAGGACAAAGTTACAATTACTTGTTGTTGCTGTTAAAATCTATTGTGACTTGTTATTTGCATATTAATAGTGACTACACAGCAGCACTTTTTTTGCCGTTAATTATTTTTTTTCTTTTTTTGAGTCTTTTTTTTCCCTTCAGCTATGGAAGATCAGTTGCGAGAGCTGCAGGAAGCCTTAGACAAATTAAGAGCTGAAAACGAAAGTTTGCGTCGAGCTAGCGCTGAGCCTTCAGGTTCAAGTGCCGGGCCACCCTCTGGCACCCCTGAACCAGCTGCCCCAGCACGAGGTAATTCTGGCGCGGATCGACTTGTTTTTGTGCCACGTGATCGTCGTTGTCCAATGTTTAGGGGTTCGACAGGAATAAGTTTGGGGGAATGGCTGGATGAGGCTCAGGCGTGTATGAGAGCTAGGCACTTATCGGCGGCTGATCAGGCATTTTTTCTTTTCGACCATTTGGAAGGGGAGGCCCGTGAGGAGATAAAATATCGCTCCGCAGAAGAACGGAGCGACCCAAAGCAGATTACTGCTATTTTGCAGGACCTTTATGGGTGTACAGAATCTTACGTAGCACTCCAGGAAGCATTCTTTTCTCATCGTCAGCAGGACGGTGAAATGTTGTTGGAATTTTCTCTTGCACTTATGTCTCTTATGGAAAAAGTTAAGCAGCGCGCCCCGAACGACATTCCAAATGCAGACGATCTTTTGCGCGACCAATTTGTCGAACAGGTCTTGGATGGAGCCTTGCGCCGAGAATTAAAACATTATGTACGAGGCAAACCAGGTGCAAAACTGCTCGAGGTCAGAGGTGAGGCCATGAGGTGGGAGCGTGAGGGGTTGCCAGCGGGTGTGCGTGGCCGCAGTAATTCTGTTCCCTCTGCTCTAGGGATCCAGTACGCTGTCCACGGCGACTACCGGCGAACGGTTAACCCACCTCCGGCGGCTGAAGTTAGTGAAATGAAGGAAATGTTGCGGCGACAACAGGAACAACTTGACCAATTGATGCAGAGCGTGGCCCAGTTGCAGGCCCCTCGGCCGCCTTACCCACGGAGTCATCTCAACCGCAATGGACCCATTATTTGCAGGCGTTGTCAGCAACCTGGGCACATTGCTAGGGATTGTGACTGGCAACGTGCCCCTCCTCGTTCGCAGCTGCCGATGCAGGGGTCACAGCAGTCACAAAGGCGTCCGGAAAACTAGAGCCCACCGCGCTGCAGGGCCACAGCTCGGGTGGGGCATCTACTGGCCCGGATCACGTTTTGCAGAATTTGGAAGAGATGCCTAAGCTTATTTCCTCGTGTCCTCACATGGACGTGTGTATGGGCGGCGTTTCTGTGCCGTGTCTCATAGATACTGGTTCGATGGTATCTACCCTAACAGAGAGTTTCTTTTCAAAACACTTTGCTGCCGGGGGAGAGGATCGCCTCAAGGCATGCCATTGGCTTAAACTTAAAGCTGCCAATGGCTTGGAAATACCCTACATAGGATATATGGAGCTAGACATCACCTTTTGTGGGAAGCTCATGCCCCAGTGTGGTGTCTTGGTGGTGAGGGACCCTTATGGTAGTTCACCCTCTCAAGTGCCGGGCGTTTTGGGGATGAATATTATTCGCAAGTGCTATCAGGAACTGTTTGGCGAACAAGGCCCTGCATTGTTTGGAGCGCCTTCTAGCTTAATTCCCTCTACTCTTATGGAGGCCCTTCAAAAGTGTCATAAAGCTAGTTTGCAGGTCCCGTTAGGACGTCCAGGTAGAGTGCGGGTCCGTGGGAGGAGAATCTGGCACATCCCTGGTGGTACCATGAAAATCGTGGCAGCTACATGTTCTGAACAATTTTCAGAACAAACAGTTTTGTATGAACCTCCTGAGTCCGGCTTGCCTGCTGGCTTGTTGGCATCGCCAGCCTTGGTGCATGTTGTGCGAGGGACAGCTTACATCCCCATCGTCAATGTTGGTACTAGTGAAGTGCGCCTCCATCCGCACACCGTTATGGGCACCCTAGACCATGTCAATGTGGTCAGCATGCCGGCAGGTGTTGAGAAGGACGCGACTTTCACCGCACACACTGCGTCACAACAGGCCTCTACGGTGGGTGACCAGATTGAAGCCATTGACTTGTCCATCCTGTCCTCTGAAGAGCAGAGGGCAGCGAGAGCTCTTCTTCAGAGGCACATTTCGGTATTTGCGAAGTCAGATCAGGATCTGGGGTGTACGAATTTAATTACACACGACATCCCCTTAGTGGATGACATCCCAATTCGCCAGCGACATCGCCGCATACCTCCGTCCGAGTTTGAATTAGTTAAAGACCATATTAACCAGCTTTTGGGGGCGGGGATCATTCGCGAGAGCGCAAGTCCATATGCATCGCCTATTGTACTTGTTCGTAAAAAGGACGGTGGCCTAAGACTTTGCGTGGACTATCGGCAATTAAATTTGAAAACTCGGAAGGACGCTTTCCCTCTCCCAAGGATCGAGGAGACTTTGGACAGCCTGACCGGGGCCTGTTGGTTTTCAACGATGGATCTGGCGAGCGGTTATAACCAGGTGCCCGTCACCGAAGCCGACAAAGCTAAAACCGCTTTTGTACCCCGTTCGGACTTTTTGAATGGAACCGGATGCCCTTCGGGCTATGCAACGCACCCAGCACCTTTCAAAGGCTCATGCAACGGATCTTTGGAGACCAACAAGGACAGTCTTTGCTTTTGTACCTTGACGACATCGTCGTCTTCTCCTCAGATGTCCAGCAACACCTGCAGCGACTGGAGGGGGTGCTGGAGCGTTTGCAGCAAGAGGGGTTGAAGGTTAAGTTATCTAAGTGCAGTTTCTTTCGACGTGAAGTCCGCTACTTGGGCCACATTATATCAGATCAGGGCGTGTCTACAGACCCAGAGAAAGTCGAGGCAGTCGCAAATTGGCCTGTGCCATCTACCGTCTCCGAACTTAGGTCCTTTTTAGGTTTCGCGAGTTATTATCGTAGATTTGTCCACAATTTTGCAAGGATGGCTGCCCCAATGCACCGGCTGGTTGCTTCGTGGTCAGGTAAGTCGAAGAAAAGATCGTGCATAAACGATGCGGAGAGATGGAATGAAGAATGTCAAGAAAACTTTAACTTGCTGAAACTAAAATTGTCCACTGCACCTGTTTTGGCCTATGCCGACTTTTCTTTGCCGTTCGTGCTCGAAGTCGATGCAAGTCATAGCGGCTTGGGAGCTGTGCTCTCACAAGAGCAGGGTGGTAAGGTAAGGCCCATTGCCTATGCAAGTCGAGGCTTGAGGCCAACAGAGCGAAATATGTCAAATTACAGTTCTATGAAACTGGAACTGTTGGCATTAAAGTGGGCAATGGCCGAAAAGTTTCGCGAATATCTGTTGGGCCACAAATGTGTCGTTTTTACGGATAACAACCCGTTAAGTCACCTCACAAATGCCAAGTTGGGCGCAGTCGAGCAGCGTTGGGCTGCCCAACTAGCGGCTTTTGATTTTGAACTACGATACAGGTCAGGGAAGAGTAACCGCAATGCGGATGCTTTGTCGCGCAAACAGGAATCCGGTTTAGATCAGTTGGCAGTGGTAGTTCCCGGCACTTTGCTGCCCTCTTCTTTGAAAGAGGCTGTAAACAGACCACCGGTTGAGGCGGTCCAGTTGGCTGTTCAGGTAGCCATATCGGCCTTTCCTGGACATTCTTCCTTAGATATTCATGACCTTCAAGAGTCAGACCCAGTTATACAGGAGGTGATCCCTTTCTGGAGATCAAAAGTTCGTCCTTGTTATGAGGAACGTCAGCAGATGTCACGCTCTGCTCTTGTGTTGCTTCTCCAGTGGGACCGCTTGGCAGAGAAGGACGGGTTGATTTACAGGAAGGTGCTTCGTCCTGATGGTGGAGAGGGGCTCTGGCAGTTGATTTTGCCGAGTTGTTTGATTAAGGAGGTTCTACAACAAGTTCACCATGAGCATGGCCATCAAGGCGTAGAGCGAACGTTGGCTCTTCTATGGTCTCGTTGTTATTGGCCAGGAATGGCAAAGGATGTGGCCCAATGGTGCCGCGAGTGCCAACGATGTCAGATCGCTAAGGATTCTCGTCCTCCCACTCGTGTTGGAATGGGTCATCTTATGGCTTCTAGGCCAAATGAAATTATAGCCCTTGATTTCACATTGCTGGAGCCTTCACAAACTGGCCTAGAGAATGTGTTAATCATGACCGATGTGTTTAGCAAATACACCCTCGCAGTTCCAACATGTGATCAGCGGGCTCAAACTGTTGCACGAGTTCTGGTTGCCGAATGGTTCTCAAAGTTTAGGGTTCCAGGGCGGATCCATTCAGATCAGGGTCGCTGCTTTGAAAGTCTTCTTATTCAGCAGTTGTGCGGTCTTTATGGGGTCGCTAAATCAAGGACCACTCCTTACCATCCGGCTGGAAACGGTCAGTGCGAGAGATTCAATAGAACTCTGCACAATTTGCTGCGAACTCTGCCGGAGTCTCGGAAGCGCGACTGGTGTTCTTGCTTACCTCAACTCTTGTATGCCTATAACACGACTCCTCACCAGTCTACTGGTGAATCTCCTTTCCTGCTGATGTTTGGCCAGGAGCCTAGGCTCCCTGTCGACTTTCTGTTGGGAAGAGTAGAACAACCGGTGTCGGGAGAGCCTCACGAATGGATCGTTGAGCACCAGGCACGGCTGCGACTGGCATTTGAAGGGGCAAGGTCACGTCTCCAGCAGGCAGCAAATCGCAGGAAAGTCCATCACGATAAAAATGTGCAAGATGCACGCTTGAGAGAGGGTGAGCGGGTACTGCTGAGAAATTTGGGCATGAAGGGTCGCTGTAAGACACGAGACTTGTGGTCTTCAGTGCCCTACGTTGTCTTGCGGGCCCCAATCAGCGGCGAAGCGGTGTATACCATCGCTCCGGAACATGACCAAAATCTTGTTAGGAATGTCCATCGATCATTGATTAAACCATTGCTTGGAGAAACTTGTCTCCAACTCCTTCTGCACACCCTCCAGACGAAATACAACGCACTACAGATGAACCGTCGGACGGGGACTTGTTCCTTGTGTTACCTGGTGGCCCAGATGGGCGGGGTTCATCGGCTGCTGTAGCAGAGGAGGCACCAATTCCTCCGCCTCAAGGTTTGCCTAGCACTGCTCTAAGTGAGCCAGCGGCTGGACCGTCCGCGTCCATTTCCACTCCGTCTATTTGTCCAGTTGCCGACTTGGGGGTGCGCAGGACCAGCCGCGCTACTGCCGGTCGCCACCCTAATCCGCATCACTTACCTCGTTCGACTATGGATGATCTTAATCCAACTTCTAATGCAGTTGCTGCATATTTTCGACCATGGAATTAGGGTTGTCAGGCCAAGGTAGATCGTCGGGGCGACGATCCAGAGAGGAGGGGCGGAATGTGGTGGCACGTACATCCGCTTGCTGTCCAATTGCGTTCCTGCAGAGCTGATTTAGGGGAGGCCTCCTGGCCTGCATTTCCTCTTTGGTCTCACCTCTGGCCCGTGCACGCTGCGCACCTGTGGAGCAAAGACGCCAACCCAGATTTGGATCCCCTTTGCCCAACAATTGAGTCGCTACGAAATTAATGGCTGTAACGCAGGCGACGTAATCGTAAACTCTGGCATTCGGGTGATTGCGCGCTCTTGTGACTTTCATTCATTCTTAACCAACATTAATTGGACTACGTATTGCTTTTAAGATCACGGCGTCTGGGACGGGCACGCGCCTCACGGGCCGCTGGTGGCGCGCGTCTTGTCTTTGGTCGATAGGTAAGCTAAATACATTTTTTATTAATTAAAATATATCAGGACTTGGCGGCTCATATGAGTGTCCTTTTAGATCAGCCTTGTGCGCATTCTGCCGTGGGATTTTTCGAGACCTCCTGCAAAGAGTGGTTTCTGGAGTGCTAAAGGTAGGTATTTCTGTGCGTTGACCCATTTGGGTAAAATAACCTAATTAATCCCAAATTTATTCTCAGGATTCACACGGGCCTCCTCTTCCTGATCAGTTCTCCCGAATGTTTCGCTCAGGTGCACATACGCACTGCTTCCCTGTGCGCGCGGCTGTGCCTGGTGGAGCCGTGCCACGCGTTCACGGTATCAGGTACCGCTACAAAAAGACTTTCTGAATTGCACATCCAGTTGGGCGCTGCTGTGTAGCCCTATGGTAACAGACTCTTTGGATTATTCTAATTTTGGGCCATTTTATGTGTGCGTGTGTGAGAGAGTGGCTTCTGGTCATTTTAAATTGTCAAACAATGAGATGTCTTATTTAATCATGTTAAAATAAAGAATGTATATTTTTCCATATTCATTGTTTCTGTCCATTCAGTCCCTGGTTTACTTGCGTGCCTAAGATTTAGTAGGGCTAAATTTTATAAGGTTCCTGGGCCCTTAACCAGGTGGCGTTGCCCAATTACAGCTTTCTGTGTTTTGTTTTGGAGATTAGTGGGGAATCATTAGGCTTTTACTTTGAAATACCTCTCGGCTACCACAATATGTTAAGGTCTATTTTTCTCTATTGCAAGAATATTGTTCATTTACGAGGGTTGTTAGCGAGCTAAACCTACCAGTGTTGGCTAAGCTAAAGCTAAGAGGCTCGCTAAACTTAGCAGCTTAGAGTGTAACTTCTGCAGTTATATCCTCGTCATGGTATAACTTCAGTCTAGTGTGTGTTTTTGCCCCTAGATCTAACAACAGTAAGTCCATAGCTATAGTTAAACATTAGTTTTACCTTTGAGCAGACATTTGTTTGATATATTTAGCTGGTAGAGGAGCTGCCCCGAGCCGCCCGCACTGTTTAATCCATTGTAGGCACTGCTCCAGTTGTTTTCGGATTTGGAAATGGAAAGAACACAACTCCTCCGGTCAATATTTCGGGGTATCTATGGTCCAGTTTACAAAAACCATAGGCGCATCGCTTCACCATCTTGCTTGGAGCTCAAGATTTGACGGACCATATTTACATAGCAACGGTTGCTATCATGTTTGATTGGACAAGAGCCGTTTTGGGGCGGGGCTCGGCCAAAGGTCAATTGTAAGAACATTTCTTCAGACTGGGTGGGTCAAGTTGAAATTGAAATCGGGTCAGGTGTACGTGGATATGACCTTGTGCTGAAGGATTTGTTAGAGAGAGGAAGTCGCTGGACTCTGCTTCAGGTTTTGTGGCGTGAAAACCAGCTGCCTCACTTTTACATAGAATTTAGATCTAAAAGGATAAAGGAGAATTAAATGTGTTTATTTTAGCCAAAGTGTTATTAAAAACATTTAAAAATCATTTCTAACTAAAGGTTGTTGCTGCCGGACTCAACTTATTACAACTGTTTTATTAAAATAAAAAAGAAAGTTCAAACTAAGAAGTAGACAGAACAGATTTCCTCCGGCCCTGCTCGTGTGTGAGATAAGACTTGTTGTTTTCATATGTGACACTTTGACGTGTCCTCACCTGATTCACTAAACCGGTTTGTCTGAAAATCTTCCTTGGAAGAAGCTGATAAAACTCTGTTGGGTTTAATTGTCTGTCATTCAAAAGGCTTTTCTGTGCCAGGAGCCTCTGTAGGTTAGGTCAGGTAAGGTTTATCAGGACAATGTACAGTTACATGAAGCACAACGACACATGTTTGTATTTTCAGCTCATTTCCATCTGTCGTCCTGGAGAAGAGCCACTGGACATGGTTTTAGTTCAGTTCATTTATTTAGCTCTTAAAGAAATGAAAGAATATACATTTTGTTAAAAAAGAATATTGTTCCTTATCATTCAGGCCTATTTTTCCTTCTGAGATGAAGAGGCTCTGATCATAAGTGAGAACAAGCTCTGCACAAAAGAACAACACATTTCTTTTGGAGGTAAATACACAAAGCAGTAGATAGAAATGATTCACATTTTTGTTTGTCTTACAATGCATTTCTTGTATCAAAACTTGGCTTACTGAAAACTCTTTACAACTTAACGATGGAAAAACAGAAACTTTAATTCTGGCACCAGATGCAAAATTATCTTTGATTAAAAAACAGCTTGGCTCTTTGGGCTCTTCAGTACAGTCAAGTGTCAGAAATCTGGGGGTGTTGTTGGACAAATCAATGTCGTTAGAAGGTCACTGTAGCTATGTGGTAAAAAATTGTTTTTATCATTTACGCAACATTTCTAAACTCAGGTCTATTTTATCTAAATCAGATCTTGAAATAATTGTTCATTCTTTTATTTCTAGTCGCTTAGACTTTTATAATTCCCTTTTTACTTGTTTTAACAAAGCCTCACTTAAACGTTTACAATTAGTACAAAACGCTGCGGCAAGATTTTTAACAGGTTCTAATAAAAGGACACACATAACTCCAATCTTGTATCCACTACATTGGCTTCCTATCAAATTTCGCGTTGATTTCAAAATCCTGGTCATAACCTATAGAACTCTAAATGGACAGGCTCCTCAGTATATCACTGACTTATTACGGCCCTATACTGCCAGTCGCGCCCTGCGCTCCTCTGGTCAAGACCTTTTAATAGTCCCTAAGACCCGTTTTAAAACTCGAGGTGATCTATCCTTTCAAGCTGTAGCACCTAAACTATGGAATGCTCTGCCCATAGCCTTACGTATGGCAGAGTCTGCTGACTCTTTTAAAACCCAGCTTAAGACTCTTTTGTTTATTCGAGCCTTTGGCTGATTGGAGCTTTTATATGGATATGTTTACGTATGTACGTACGTGTATATGTGTATGTTAATGTATACATGTATAGGTGTATGTGTGTACATACATATAAATATATGTATAGTATGTGTGTATGAATTTATATATTGCTATTATGTTTTTATCGTGCTATGTATTCTGAATTCTGTAAAGCACTTTGTGATTTTTATCTGTGAAAGGTGCTCTATAAATAAAACTTTACTTACTTACTTACTTACTGTCTTTGTATGACACTTTACATTGACATTTAAGAAAAAAAACAATGTAAATCAAAGAGAATATTGAGCTCTCCGTTATGTTTTAGTCTGGTTTTGTTCATTGATAAAGACTTTCTAAAATGTCAGTGTAACACGGATGTTAACTATGACAATAGCAATAGTAGATTGTTGGGCTAGGACCAGAAGGCTAGAAACGACTCACTAAGAGAGAGTAGACAGAGGCAAGTATTTTGCTTTTAAATAAGTGATGTATATTAAATATTTTGTGGACAAACAGGACACAGAAAACACAAATTGAATGGCCATTCACAAACAAATAAACAATATGCAAGATATGCAAGATTTCATCAAGTGGTTCACAATGATATTGCACGATCCGGCTAGTAAAGTTCATTCGCCCACAACCCCCCCACAGTTCAGTTCATAGGCGCGATCCAACGTTACGAAAAGTGCGAAAAGTCCATTTAAGGCTGAGGTATGATGTTGTATTGAAAACCGAACAAGTGAGGTGCGAGGCAAAGAGGAAAAAAAAAGTAAAGTGATCTGTTAGAACCAGGACGTCCTTGGTGTTACTTGTATCAGGTTCTAAAGTCAGATAGTCCATACAAAGTAGCTCGAGCGGACGAGTAGTCTTGATGTTCACCAACTGAGCGGCCTTCTCTGGCAAAGCTTTCCGTCGCACACACCGAGGGCAGGTACGAACTTTTGTCTCCACATCCGCCGCCATCCGTGGCCAAAAGAACCGCGAACGGATGAGGTCAAGAGTCCGTTCCATTCCCATGTGTCCCATATCGCTATGGAGTGCATCAAAGACACTTGAGCGGAGTTCTTCTGGAAGAACCAACTGGAACATGATCTGCTCACCGTCTTGTCTTCTGCGATACAGAACATCATTACGCAGCTCAAGACGATTAAGTTCTCGTAACAGGAGAGAGAGGTTTGGCAGCTCTTGCTTCGCTGTTGGCGGGATCTTTTCCCCTGTCTCGATTTGATGGATGATTTCACGAATACAGGGATCAGCGCGTTGCCTCTCTTTCAGGTCCAGATGGGACAGGGTTGAGATGACAGGCAACCCATGCTGAGTCTCATCTGCGAAGCATTCTGGCACTGCAGTCGCTGTTACACTCATAGACTCAACCAGAGTAAATGAGCAGTTAGCAGAGTCAGGAGAAGAACTTCTGGTCAGCGAACTGAGGCAGATGGCAGCAACAACCTCTGGAGAAACTTCCACCTCATTCTCAGTGCTATGGTCTCTGGCAAACTGCCTGACAAGGTCCCACTCCTGTTGTAGATGCTTATCTGATTGATGTTCATGTGGTCTCCTCGAAAGAGCATCTGCATCAAGGTTCTGTTTGCCAGCACGGTATTGGAGCTTGAAGTTGTAGGTTGACAGGGACGCAAGCCATCGATGGCTGGCTGCATCCAGCTTCGCAGAGGTCAGTATGTACGTCAGGGGATTGTTGTCAGTTATCACGACGAATTCAGCGCCATACAAGAAATCGTGAAACTTTTCTGTCACGCTCCATTTTAAAGCTAGAAACTCCAGCTTATGAGCAGGATATCTTGCTTCGCTGGTGGACAGACCACGGCTGGCATATGCAATCACCCGCAACTGACCCTCTTGCTCTTGGTATAAAGCTGCTCCGAGCCCAGTAGTACTGGCATCGGTATGCAAGATGTAGGGCAGCTTCGGGTTAGCAAAACCCAAGACAGGAGCGGTTGTCAGCTTCTCAATGAGCATGTCAAAAGCATGCTGGCACTGGATGGTCCATCGCTCTCCAAATGGCTGTCGGCTGTCTAGACCTGATGTGGTGGTTGAGCGTTTCTGAGCAGAGCGGCGGGAAGGGGTATATCCCTTGGTTAGGTCATTAAGTGGCTTTGCAATAGCAGAGTAGCCACGTATAAACTTTCGATAATACCCCGCGAATCCCAAGAAAGACTTAAGTTCTTTCAATGTACGGGGAGTTGGCCAGGATTTTAGAGCACTGACTTTCTCGGGATCGGTCTCCACGCCTCTCTCTGACACCACATGACCCAGATATTTCACAGAGGTTTGGAAAAACCTGCATTTGTCAGGCGACAACTTTAAGCCATATTCTTTGAGACGATGCAGTACCCTCAACAATCGCCGCTCATGTTCTTCAAGTGAGTCTGAAAAAATGATCAAGTCGTCAAGGAAGACAAGAACTTCTTTTAAGTGTAGGTCTCCCATACACTTCTCCATTAGGCGTTGGAAGGTCCCAGGGGCATTCGTTACACCCTGGGGCATACGATTAAATTCCCAGAAACCTAATGGTGTCACGAAAGCTGTTTTTGCCTTGTCTGCCTCTTCCATTTCTATCTGGTAATAACCAGATTTGAGGCCCAGAACACTGAACCAACGGGACCCATTGAGCGCAGAAAATGACTCCTCTAAGTTCGGCAATGCATATGCGTCCTTCACTGTCTGAAGGTTTAGTTTTCTATAATCAATGCAAAGACGCACATCTCCGTTCTTCTTACGAACAACAACAATGGGCGACGAGAACGGAGACTCTGACTCGCGGATTACACCGGCCTCCAGCAAGTCCCGAAGATGGTTACGGACAGCTTCGATGTCATTTGGATGAATTGGACGAGCTCGATGTTTGAAGGCTGTTTCGTCGTGCAGATGTATTCGGTGTTTCACCTTGTCAGTTCGTCCGAAATCTAAGTCATGATGTGCAAACACTTCCGGTAGAGTCTGGAGTGTTCGAATGACCCTTTCCTTCCATTCAGGAGGGATTGGTGAGTTCCCAAAGTCGAAATTTATGGAATCGTGGAGATGATCTTTAGATGGTAACCGTTCAGGAGCGGCATGGAGAGAGAGGATCTGTGGTGACATTACAAGCTCGGCGATGACACTCAGAGGCGGTAGGGCTATGGACTGCTCTGACTCATTGCTGAGAACAACTGGGATCTTGTGCTGTGGATGGTTTGGCAGTGCCACAAGACTGTTTGCACACACAGCCCCCCAGGCAAAGAAGTGGCCGGATGTTCTACGAGGGCCCAACCAGTAGAAAGGGGTGATATGGCCCGGACAGAGCCTTCAAGCACAACAGTTTGGCCGGCTGGAATCAAGACAGAAGAGTTATTGGCCAGCCGTACAACCCCATCACTACCTCTCTGACTCTTCTGATGCCGAATTTGCAACAAGTTCAGAACTGCTCGATACCCATGCAAGGTTGGTTGAAAGTCAACATATTCAGTTTCAGCATATTGTTCGTATAGTGCGTCCAATGTGTTCATTCCGATTAAAATCTGAGTCTGAAACTCCGGACGTACATCTGGAACTACTAGAGCTAAAGTGTCAATGTCAAATTCAGTGCCCAGGAACTCTCGAGGGAAAGTGACTGTCACATCTATATACCCAAGATAAGGAACTGACTGTCCCGCGGCTCCCTCGACATGCAGCAGGTCGCAGAGTGGGTTTACTGGTTGATGTGACAAATATTTATTATAAAATGACACCGGGATTGTCGTCACTTGAGATCCAGTATCAAGTAGACACTGACAGTTTTGACCAGCAAGGCTCACTTCGGCAGTACACCTGGATCCAATCAGCCCTTTGGGAAGGCGGGACTTATTTGATTGGGTGGACTGAGCCAACTTGCACTTTATGGATCTCTGCTTTGTGGGACATTGTGAGTCCTCATCCGTTCCTGGCTGTCCCTCCACAGGAACTCCTCTTAGTTTAAAGACTGAGAGCCTGAGCTTGACTTTTGCCACTTCTGCTGCTTTTGATTAAACTGCTTTTTCTTGGCAGCCACAAGTGAAGGATTTGGGTCATTGTCACAGTTTGACTTGATGTGACCATCTTCTCCACATTGAAAACAATAGCCCGGCCTGGGACCAGAGGAAGGATTTTTGTTTGGTGGCCGAGCGATTGACTTTCCCCCCTTCTGAGTTTCTGCCGACTTATGCGTGGATTTGAATGAGGCAGATGATCTGGAACTGGCCTGAGCAGCAGTCAAAGAGGCAAGTTGTTTTTGAATATCTGCTAGCTGCTTAGCAAGCTGCTGAGTGACAGTTGTAAAATCATCACATGCACTCTTCTCTTCTGCAGCTGTATAGGCGTACTGAGCTTGTGTGGCGGCTCTGGGTTTTACTGAGCCGAGATGTTGTTTCATTCTCAGTGCTTTAGCAGCTTCTCGATCTTCTTCTGTACGAAGCAGTAACAGGAAATCAGAGAAGGTGGGTGGATTTGACTTCCGCTGTTTTAGTTGTAACTCTGAGATTAATGTATTGTTCCAGCAGCCTCTGCAGAATTGATTGAGCAGGAAGCGGTCCATTGCAGATTCCGGAACGCCGCCCCTCTTCACCGCCAGGGTCAGAGCAACTTGCAAGCGCTGCAAATATATGGAGGGCTTCTCACCCGCATCCTGGAAAGAATCCATAAATTTTGCGTAGAGTTCATCACCATCCTGGACGGTCCCATAGGCGGAGTCGAGAATTTGCAGGTAGGTCACAGGAGGCGTATCGGCTCTCAAATGTTTTACCATGTCGGCTGCAGGTGGAAAGAGGCTTTCAAAGATTTTGCGAGACCGCTGCAGATCTGATACCGAGGGGTCACCCATGAGTAAGTCAACACCTGATCGCCATGCATCATAGTCTGATTCATGCTGGGGTCTTGGCAACCTCCCCGAGAATGCTCTGAGTCGATGGCTGGAAAGATGCATGGATAATTCATCATTCTTTACTATGTGTTCCACCAGATAACGTTGCACTTGTGGTGGATTAAACTCGGGAGCAGACGCTGACAAAAAGGACGCTCTTGATCTCGGTCTGTCTTGATTTTGACCAGCTGGGTTAGAATAAAGGTTTTGCCCATCCGTGGTTGCAGGTGGAACTGGAGCATCACTTTGGAGGGAGTTAGGTGCAACTGAACCTTCCCCAGTAGACTGAAAGCTCCCTCCATCTCCCTCATCAGGTGGCGGTTTCACTTGGGCAGAACTTGGGCATAGCTCGGTCACTGACTGCCCAAGTAGAGACATCACCCCAGTTAGAACTGCAGCGTAATCCTGCCCAGTCAGTTTAGCTAACTTTTGCAATTCAGTGAGATAGGTTTGAGTTTGTGCTTTACCTAACTCATCCGCGCAAACAGAAGCTAAGTCAAAAATGTCATAGCTCACATTGGTAGATTTACAAACATATTTGTATGGCAATATCTCCTGCACTCCACTTGACTCAAATTCGACAATGAGCACACTGCATAATACCGGAGTCAGTTTGTCACAAAATTCAACTTTTGAAATTTTGCCATACTGTGCCAAAAATTCCACAATTTCATCGGCTATTTTACTTTTTGTAATATCTTTGACTAGCACAGAATTTGGTATTTTAATACCCCGTTCCTCCAATATGTCCATGTTGTCCACAAATATACAAGAAAATATTTGATTATGAAATCACAAAAAATATATATATATATATAAAATTATTCAACTCTCTCCTGGCTCGCTCGCCACGTTATGTAACACGGATGTTAACTATGACAATAGCAATAGTAGATTGTTGGGCTAGGACCAGAAGGCTAGAAACGACTCACTAAGAGAGAGTAGACAGAGGCAAGTATTTTGCTTTTAAATAAGTGATGTATATTAAATATTTTGTGGACAAACAGGACACAGAAAACACAAATTGAATGGCCATTCACAAACAAATAAACAATATGCAAGATATGCAAGATTTCATCAAGTGGTTCACAATGATATTGCACGATCCGGCTAGTAAAGTTCATTCGCCCACAACCCCCCCACAGTTCAGTTCATAGGCGCGATCCAACGTTACGAAAAGTGCGAAAAGTCCATTTAAGGCTGAGGTATGATGTTGTATTGAAAACCGAACAAGTGAGGTGCGAGGCAAAGAGGAAAAAAGGCTACTGTGAGCCGCCTACCCGGCCCGACCAGGTCAGGTGCAGTTCAGTTGCAGAGAGCAGTCTTCAGATTCGGGCTCAAGGCTGATTCCATAGCTCGCCATCGAAGAATGAGAACCTGGCCTGAATAAACACAGGACCACGGGCTCAGTCATTTCATTACTAAATAGTGTGCACACAATCAAAATCTAAATTCCAAAATCTCCAAATTGCAATTAATAATACTAGCCGTATTGTTAATAAATTACTGATTATCACAAATATCAATTTAAAGTGCAATAAGTATTTATAAATAAGTGCATATCATTATTAATACACAGAAAGGCAATAGTAAAAATGGCACAGAAGAACCTCCATACATAGTACTCAAAGCACTGTTCACTTCAATTCATTATCACTACAAAACAACTAAATAGAGGCTTTAAGAGGCTTCTAATTAGGCTGTACATCTTTACACAAGTCCAATAAACACTCGACATAAATATCAGAACATTTAAATGTAAAACATTGGAGAAAACGGGTGTTTAAAACCCAATGCTAACCGCCCATTGAAAATGAATGAGGCCGGCTAGGCTAACGTTAGCGCAACAAACAAACTCACCATTTCCCCGTAATAGCTCAGAATCGGATCTCATTCCCGACACACTAAAGGCCTGGTGGTGGGCACCTATGATTGAACAATGAGTTTAATAAAGTTGAAGCGTTGTTATTGCAAAATAAGGCCAAATCAGCACTTTAAACCTACCGGTTTCACAGGCTCCTCACACTAGCCTCGCACCTGCAGACTGAATTGTGCTACCGGGTAATATTGTGCCCTGATTGGCTGCACTAGGTCATGTGATCGGGCGCAGGGAAATCACATGAGATACAGCAGGGAGGAAGAGATGAGAACAACTGATGGAATAAATCTGAATTTTTAACCTGGGCTACATCAGTCTAGAGTTCCTTTAGTTGTTTCTATGATGATGAAGAGAAAACGGCTCATGACTTTGCTTAAATAAAAGGTTCACTCTGTTATTGCAGTGTTGGATCTTAAAAACGTTCTACAGTAGAAGAGTGGTTAAAGCTCTGGCTTCACATAAAAAGACTGTGGGTTTGACTTGTGTTGTTTAAGACCATCTTAACGAGAAATACAACTTTCAAATCTGTGCTGAGTAGAGAACATCTTCTTGTGCCAGAAACTTTAGAAATCATCAGGATCATCAAAGTTAAATATTTCGATCATCAGACAACAAGACTTTCTTCTATGTTTCTATGTCCAATGTCTGAAGTCTCACACATCCTTACAAACGTGTGACTGTTTTTCTTTGGTTTCAATGTATTTGGTCAAAAAGGAGAGAAGAGCTGAACATTTGTATCTACTGCCATTGACTTGAATGGAATATTTTCACCCCAAAGTGGGTGTGGCAAGTCATCGATATAAGTTGTGAAGTTGTGACTTGCTCTATGAATAACAGTTACACAATTTGACCAAATGTCTTATGTTTTAATAAGAAAGAAAAGCATTTTCAGTTTTTTACACTGGTATCGGTTGATATCAGGTAACGAAAGATACTGTTAGAAAAAAATGTCTTCTTGTGTGTTGATAATGTGTAATCATTCAAATGCTTTAAAAGTGATGTGATGTAAAATGCATTTGTGAAAAACTGGTTAAGGGCTAACTTTGGTTGGAGCCAACAGCACATTCCAAAAGAAGGACAGGTTACAGTTGACCTGTGAACTGCAAGACTGTTGATCTTGTCATCGACAAAGTCTCAGGTTCAGACTGTGGTCTAAGTTTGAGTTGAGATCATGGAAGTGGACATTCTGAGAAGAGACAAGGGACAGTCCAAAGATGGCAAGAACCGAAGACTGACGGACCAATCAACATTAACCTGTCTAAAAGAAGATTCTTCGACAACTGATAAAAGGGACTTCCTTCTATTCCCTCTGTGGGGGTTGTAGGAGAAGTGAGGCGAGCACGCGAATAGGAACACATGGACAACTTTGCGAAGTTTAGACAAATAGACGTCGCTTTGTAACTTTTGTGTTATCTGTTTGAATTCAAAGTAAATCTTTTTCTAATTTGTATCATTTTGAGTCCGGGTTGTTTTTCTAAACAGGATACAGTCCGGGGAAAGATCAAAATTTCCCTAACAGAGACTTAAGACAAAGTATCGGAATTGGAACTGAAAAAGCTGGATTGGTGAATCTGAACAGAGCCATGATCTCAGAATCAGAACAAACTCATGTGTGAGATCAACAATGAGACAAATAAAACACAAAAACACATGAAGGAAACAGGAGAAGGATGATTCAGGTATAATATGATCACATGACCATATGTCACAGTTTTCTCACGGTATTTACAAAGATGGAACCAAACAACAGAAAGTAACACTACAGCTCATTTTTCTACAGGAACATGGTCAATATTCTTCTAATATTTAGTTGTAAAGTTAAATGAGCAGAAACAGGCCTTTCAGAGGCAGATTGTTTCAAACAGATAAACTTTTGTAATGTTTCCGTCTTTACTCTGAGTCCTCCTCTCTCCTGAACAGATTCTTCATCGACACTTGACACGGTCGCCAAACAGTGCGTTTGATTTTGTAATAGATCCATGATTTGAGTGCAAAGCACATCGTAGACTAGGGCCGCGCGCCTGCGCACACACACGCAAAACAACAGTTTAATACAGTTTTAATGTGTGCGGGTTCAGGTTTGGCTCAGGTCCTGAATTTTAAGCACATTTCTTCAGACTGGGTGGGTCAAGTTGAAATTGAAATCGGGTCAGGTGTACGTGGATATGACCTTGTGCTGAAGGATTTGTTAGAGAGAGGAAGTCGCTGGACTCTGCTTCAGGTTTTGTGGCGTGAAAACCAGCTGCCTCACCTTTACATAGAATTTAGATTTAAATGGATAAAGGAGAAGTAAATGTGTTTATTTTTAGCCAAAGTGTTATTAAAAACATTTAAAAATCATTTCTAATAGAAGGTTGTTGCTGCCGGACTCAACTTATTACAACTGTTTTATTAAAATAAAAAGAAAGTTCAAACTAAGAAGTAGACAGAACAGATTTCCTCCGGCCCTGCTCGTGTGTGAGATAAGACTTGTTGTTTTCATACGTGACACTTTGACGTGTCCTCACCTGATTCACTAAACAGGTTTGTCTGAAAATCTTCCTTGGAAGAAGCTCATAAAACTTCGTTGGGTTTAATTGTCTGTCATTCAAAAGTCTTTTCTGTGCCAGGAGCCTCTGTAGGTTAGGTCAGGTAAGGTTTATCAGGACAATGTACAGTTACATGAAGCACAACGACACATGTTTGTATTTTCAGCTCATTTCCATCTGTCGTCCTGGAGAAGAGCCACTGGACATGGTTTTAGTTCAGTTCATTTATTTAGCTCTTAAAGAAATTAAAGAATATACATTTTGTTAAGAAAGAATATTGTTCCTTATCATTCAGGCCTATTTTTCCTTCTGAGATGAAGAGGCTCTGATAAGTGAGAACAAGCTCCGCACAAAAGAACAACACATTTCTTTTGGAGGTAAATACACAAAGCAGTAGATAGAAATGATTCACATTTTGGTTTGTCTTTATATGACACTTTACATTGACATTTAAGAAAAAATCAATGTAAATCCAAGAGAATATTGAGCTGTCTGTTAGTTTTTGTCTGGTTTTGTTCATTGATAAAGACTTTCTAAAATGTCAGTCTAGAGTTCCTTTAGTTGTTTCTATGATGATGAAGAGAAAACAGCTCATGACTTTGCTTAAATAAAAGGTTTACTATATTGTACTGTTGGATCTATAAAACGTTCAAAGTAATGCTTTAGACAAACGTGTGAGAGCTTCACTCTGGATCATTGGAGCAGCTGACTCTGTCCCGAAGCAGGAGGACCAGAGCCTCAGTGTTCTAACCCCACAGGACCAGAGCTTCTGTGTTCTAACCCCACAGGACCAGAGCTTCTGTGTTCTGACCCCACAGGACCAGAGCTTCTGTGTTCTGACCCCACAGGACCAGAGATTCTGTGTTCTGACCCCACAGGACCAGAGCTTCTGTGTTCTGACCCCACAGGACCAGAGCTTCTGTGTTCTGACCCCACAGGACCAGAGATTCTGTGTTCTGACCCACAGGACCAGAGCTTCTGTGTTCTGACCCCACAGGACCAGTCAAAATTGCACTCTGTACACGGTGGTGCAGTGGTTAGAGCTCTTGCCACATAACAAGAAGGTCCTGGGTTCAGACATATTCTCCCCTTGTGGATCATTTGGAGACAACTTTACAATACATTCATTATTTGTCCAGTTTTTCAATAGTTATAAAAGTTTCTTAAGTAAATGTCTCTGAGAATGACCGTGTCCGAGTGTGAAGATGAGACCAGGTGGTTTTATGTTCTATAAACAGGATAAAAGAGACAACTACTGAAAACCCATCAGTCTTCAGTGTGAAGCTTATGTAAGTGATGCACAAGCTGAGTTTGGCCGTCGTTCAAAAGGCGTTTCCCTTTCAGGAAATAAAAGGTGTTCCCAGCTCTGCTCTGCCTCAGACGCTCACTTCAGCTCAAAGGTAAGAACTCACTTTATTTAAATCAGAAATGATAAAGCTCTTGTTATTCTATCAAACATTATGTCTGCAGGTTTGGTTCATGAGGTCACTGCACATTTAATACAAATGAACTTCAATTTAATTTAATTTAATGAAAATGTTACATTTGAAATCATCTTGTGAATGTTGTTTTGAAGAAATGCAGTTTATCATTTAGAGCAAAAGAACAGCTCAAGTAAAACATTAAAATAAGAGTAAGAAGATGACATTTCTGCACTTTTGTCAAAATATTACACAATTATTTTATTTATCTGGAAATTAAAACATTGATATTAAAGGCATGTTTTAAAACTTTGGTTTGATTCAAATCTTTTCCAGAAGCTCTAAAACAATAAAGAACATTATTTGTATTTAATAAATGTATTTATTTATTTGACCAGGACAGTGCAGTCAGACCTCCGTACAAGCAGAGCGTGCTGCTCTGAGAGTCTGGTCCCTGGTTGAGCTTTTTAACAGAATAATAGTTTTATTTTTTTTAAATCAGCACACACACGTACAGATAATACTTACAGATGGGCAACAACTTTGATTCAGTTTCAGTGGAGCTTTAAAGTGAACAACTTAAAATGAATTAAAACCTTAAAACAACTTTGTTTTTTGTCTGTTAATCTGTGTATAGAGGGATTTTGTTTCTCAACACGATCGATGTGCAAACTCGACCTGCAGAAAGAGTCTCCGTGCACAGACACAAACAGTGAAAGCAGTGTACAAAGAGTTTATCTGTGAGAAAACTAAAGTTCTGAAACTCCACCTACGACCCTTAAAAGTCCCATTCAGTCTGTCAGACCGGTTCAGACCTGATCCAAACAGCAGACTGTGGCCTTGTTTTATTCAAACTAGTTTCCCCAGCTAAGCAGATGGAGAGCGGCTCTTTCTATATAAAGCATGAGCAGTAGAGGAAAGTCACGTCGAAGTTTAATTAGCATTACCTAGAGTTCTGAATCTTTATTTTTTAGTGCACACTGATCAAATGAACCAAACTAAGCTCAATCTGCCATGTGGAATTTGAAGTGCCATTTTTGAAGCTGATCATCCAATATCGATCATTTAAAAATGTGATCGGCCGATACCAATCAATTTGTCTTGTAGCTTCTTTATGATATATTTTATGTTACTGTGGCCAGGTCAGATTACAATAAATAAAGTCATAAACAGTCCATCTTTTTCATTATGAGCCTGATGCAGTTTAAATCTAACATACATTACAATATCCAACCAACCCAACCACACTATATATGTCTACACTCTATTTTTATTAATAAAAAACATTTAAACTTCTCTGATCTCTCTGTGGCTCTAGCTCTGACCCTTTCTCTCCATCTCACACCAGCTGCTGCTTCACTGACAGAGAGACAAGAAAGTGTGTTTTTCTCACTTTGGCCTGAGTCATGCATAAAATAAACCTAAATGTCTTTTTGCAGATACTATTTAACAAAGTTTAAGTGTGAAAAACACAGCGGTGTCCCCAAAGTGGTATAGGACTAGATTGTTTCACAATCTACTTTTAAATGTTTAATAATAATAATAATAATGATAATAATAATAATAATAATGATAATGATAATAATAATGATAATAATAATGATAATAATAATAATAATAATAATAATATAATAATAATAATAATAATAATAATAATAATAATATGATAATAATAATAATAATAATAATAATAATAATAATAATAATGATAATAATAATAATAATAATAATAATATAATGATAATAATATAATAATATAATAATAATAATATAATGATAATAATAATAATGATAATATAATAATAATGATAATGATAATAATAATGATAATAATATGATAATAATATAATAATAATAATAATGATAATATAATAATGATAATAATAATAATGATAATATAATAATGACATAATAATATAATGATAATGATAATAATAATGAATAAATAATAATTAGGGTGGGTCATAATGAAATGTTTTGCTTGTCTTGACACGATCTATGTTTGTGCCAAATTTCATTAGTCTGTGATCAAAAAGGTCTGTCATTGCCGTAATGTTTTTTGATTTTTGAGGGGGCGCTAGCGAGTCATTTTGCAAGATTAATTTTTTGGACTTCCAAAACAATTATTTTTCACCGACTTTGAATTTTGGACCAAATAAAATTGACTTTTCGTTAACGTTCAGGGGGTCAAAAAAGGGGTGATGTGTCGGAGAAAAATAAAAATAATAATAATAACGGCAACTTTTTTTTCTCCTATTATTTTCTTCTAAACTACAAAAGCTAGACTCATGAGACTTTCTCACATTGTGCCCCATCACAAATGAGCCCTCTGTGAATTTTTCGTCAGTCTACGTCAAACAGTTTGTCTTGTCAATTTTTGAAAATACGATTTCAAGAGGGCGCTATTGGCCATTTGTGAGACACGCTCTTGATATGCATATCGTTGCGTTCAGTTTCAAAAAGTTCACAAACGCTCTATTTCGATTTTCCCATAAAAAATCTAGCAAACAGAAAGATTTTTTACAAATTTCAAAATTTTTACAATTTTGTTTAAAAATCACGTGACCATACCAAACATGATATTCAAATTTCAAACCATTGATTTCATTTCATGGTTTACTGTGTCTTGGCAGTTTGACATTTTTCGACAAAATTGTGGACGTGCTGGTCCAAAGTATGAGGTAATGCGCTTTTGCCCGTGACGCGTTTGATCCAAGATGGCGACTACCTGTTCACTTGAGGCGGGGCCACAATATGATTTTTTTCATGTTCGGACATGCACTATTTTTCGGGCAGGGTTTACATTTTTACTGCGACTTTTTTCGGCGTCGGGCTCCCATTGGCCCAATGTTATCTGATTTTCGAGGGGCACTACCGAGTCGTCTTCATTATTTTTTTACGCGGTCTTCACTCAAAATTAGAGCTCGCTGAGTTCTAATTTTCGACACCACTCACGGGCACGCACGTTGTCGTTTACTATTTCGTATTCGCGATTTTCCTCCCCCGAAGTCCAATTCCAATAATCCCTCGCCGGGACTTCGTCTCCGCTCGGCCTAATAATAATAATATAATAATAATATATAATAATAATTGTTGGTGCACGTGACCGTCGCATGTTTGGAAAAATGAATCCAAGTCATATTTTTGCTGAGTTTGATTTTAGCAACTCCATTCACAAACAGGTTCTTCTTCTTCTTTATTGTTGAGGTCAGAGGTCAGCTTGTGTGAGGCTACTGCCTCCTTCAGGCACCTCGGGACATTTCCATGAACACTATTTACCTTCGTTCACTGATGTCATATGAGGGGGCTCTGTGCGGAGTGCGCCCCCTACTGACATGCCGCCACTGTTAACAGGAACCTATTGTGTGTTTTTTAATATTTTTAAGTAGAGAAACTAGACAAGCTATGTGCCGATCCAAGTTAATACTCCTCCTTACCTATATTATGTTCAATGTTGGG
>CM076400.1:7425003-7452200 GCA_038363315.1 Mugilogobius chulae
CGATTAACTTGAATCCTAAACCATATTCACCTAATTCTGCCCCGCCCACTTTTCATGGCAGTGTACTTCCTGTTTACCTCTATTAAGGTAGCTAACTTGTCTGTCTCATAGAGACATCTCTAATTAAACCACAGGCGGCTGGTAGGAAAAGATTGTGCTGTATTAGTGTTTTATATTTACCTCCCCAACATGAACGTTTGTGTAGCTAAGAGCCCGACACAGAAACACATCATTAGAAACCTACAATTTAGCTAAAACACAGAGAGAAGAAGCTTTGAGATTACTTACAATGGTCACACAGTTAACCAGCCAACAGCCCGACTACAACGAACAGTGTGCACAGCTTAAAGAGAAACTAAACTCAGAATCAACTTTTTTTTCACTGTCAGACTGTGTATATGGGGTCAAAGTTGAATTATCTACTGTTTCCAGGCCTTTTTTGGACATTTTTAAAAACTCGCTCATTTTGCAGTTATGTGTGTAAAAACAGCGGCTGTTCTGCCGATGGTCAAACTCTATCAGTGCATTTTTAGTTCAGACAACGTCACAGTGAGTTGACGCCACAAACGAGCCGCTCAGATGTTTTTTTCTAAACTCCTCCCTCTGACACCGCTGATGTGGAGAGTTGGAAAGCGATCACTCACTGCTTAATGACATCAGCTGTATTTGGCTCAGCTTGATCAGCGAGTGGTGCGATATATAACCATTTGTACAACAATGCGCTGGTTCAAAACTCGTGCCTGTGGCAAGTTTATCATTGTCGTTTTTTATTTTCATTTTTAGAAAATACTCGCGTCATAAGCTCATGTGCTTATGTAGACTAAAGCAAAAGTTTAATACATATGTTTTGTAAAGTAAATATAAAAAGAAATCTTGACGTGCTAGTAAGCAAAGACTTAGTGCTGTCCAGTTTCCTCAGCTGCAAATCTCACATCAAGACCCGGACCGCTCCGACACAAAACTCACATCATTCACCAAGCTCGCTGTTCATATTTGGTCAGGGTCGGCTGGTATCAATGGGCTAGGTGGGCTAAGCCCTCCTGTCAATTCAGGAAAGAAAAGTGGTTATAACTAAAATATTTTAATAAAAATATCACATTTAACGTATTACTATGAGTTATTATAGTTTCAGAATTGAATTATGTCAGTTTTGCTGAAAAAATCCTTAAAAAAACGAAAGCAGGGCTAATTTTCTCAGCCCGCAGCAGCTCAGCACAAACTGCAGGAGTCTATGGAGAATGATTGACAGGTGCTTGTCCCGCCCCTGTGTGTAAAGTTCAGCAGCCAGGGCTAATTCTGTTTAGCCCAAAACACATCATTGGCTCTTATAGGAGATTGGCAGTTAGTTTGACCAATCACAAGCAGCAGTGGGCGGGTCTAAGATTCTCATTGGTTCAGAATTGTCATGTGCTGTACAGCCTCTTTCCAGAGCATGAACGCGGAGAATACAACTGACAAGCCGATTTTAGGAATGTATTTTCTTTTTTGGCGAGTTTTTGTGATGGAAGTAAAAACTAACGACAGCAGAAGAAAAGCTATGAGAGTTTGGAGTTTACAGAGCCATGAGAAAAGACCTGAGTTAAGAGTTTACAGAGCCATGAAAAGACCTGAGTTAAGAGTTTACAGAGCCATGAAAAGACTGAGTTAAGAGTTTACAGAGCCGTGAAAAGACCTGAGTTAAGAGTTTACAGAGCCATGAAAAGACCTGAGTTAAGAGTTTACAGAGCCATGAAAAAGACCTGAGTTAAGAGTTTACAGAGCCATGAAAAGACCTGAGTTAAGAGTTTACAGAGCCGTGAAAAGACCTGAGTTAAGAGTTTACAGAGCCATGAAAAGACCTGAGTTAAGAGTTTACGAGCCATGAAAAGACTGAGTTAAGAGTTTACAGAGCCATGAAAAGACCTGAGTTAAGAGTTTACAGAGCCATGAAAAGACCTGAGTTAAGAGTTTACAGAGCCTGAAAAGACCTGAGTTAAGAGTTTACAGAGCCGTGAAAAGACCTTGAGTTAAGAGTTTACAGAGCCATGAAAAGACCTGAGTTAAGAGTTTACAGAGCCATGAAAGACCTGAGTTAAGAGTTTACAGAGCCATGAAAAGACCTGAGTTAAGAGTTTACAGAGCCATGAAAAGACCTGAGTTAAGAGTTTACAGAGCCATGAAAAGACCTGAGTTAAGAGTTTACAGAGCCATGAAAAGACCTGAGTTAAGAGTTTACAGAGCCGTGAAAAGACCTGAGTTAAGAGTTTACAGAGCCGTGAAAGACCTGAGTTAAGAGTTTACAGAGCCATGAAAAGACCTAAGTTAAGAGTTTACAGAGCCATGAAAAGACCTAAGTTAAGAGTTTACAGAGCCATGAAAAGACCTGAGTTAAGAGTTTACAGAGCCATGAAAAGACCTGAGTTAAGAGTTTACAGAGCCATGAAAAGACCTGATTAGGTTTACAAGCAGAAAAGACCTGATTAAGAGTTTACAGAGCCATGAAAAACCTGAGTTAAGAGTTTACAGAAGCCATGAAAAGACTGAGTTAAGAGTTTACAGAGCCATGAAAAGACCTGAGTTAAGAGTTTACTGAGCCATGAAAAACCTGAGTTAAGAGTTTACTGAGCCATGAAAAGACCTGAGTTAAGAGTTTACAGAGCCATGAAAGACCTGAGTTAAGAGTTTACAGAGCCATGAAAAGACCTAAGTTAAGAGTTTACAGAGCCATGAAAAGACCTGAGTTAAGAGTTTACAGAGCCATGAAAAGACCTGAGTTAAGAGTTTACAGAAGCCATGAAAGACTGAGTTAAGAGTTTACAGAGCCATGAAAAGACTGAGTTAAGATTACAGGCCATGAAAACACCTGAGTTAATAGTTACAAGCCATGAAAAACTGAGTTAAGAGTTTACAAGCCATGAAAGACTGAGTTAAGAGTTTACAGAGCCATGAAAAACCTGAGTTAAGAGTTTACAGAGCCATAAAAACCTGATTAAGAGTTTACAAGCATGAAAAGACCTGAGTTAAGAGTACAGAGCATGAAAAACCTGAGTTAAGAGTTTACAGAGCCATGAAAAGACTGAGTTAAGAGTTACAGAGCCATGAAAAGACTTGAGTTAAGAGTTTACAGAGCATGAAAAGACCTGACGGTGAGGTTTACAGGCCATCGATAAACGACCTGAGTTAGGATTCGGTGAATGTCGAAGACAACTTCTCTTCTCATGTGAGTGCAGCTATTTTAATATATTTTGCCGGTTTCATAAGTGTATATAAGTGCAGTTGTGTAGCATCCACGTGTTTGTAATGTCCAAATAACAGCGTGAGTTTGGTAAATATGTCGTTTGGCTCGTGTCTGCACAAAGATAGTTGTTGTTGTGTTGTTGTTGTTGTGGACACATCTGACACACACGTGTCTATTTGTTGATGTTTTTGAGAGGCTTGGATTAAAAAAGTCTTTCTCTAACGCTGATTACTGGCTGTATTTCTCCATTTGTAGAATAAATAAGATGATAACTTTACTGTAAGTGTTTGTCTGGAGAGTTAGTGCAGTTATGTAGCCCCTCCGGTCAAAGTTGTCACCAGCCGCCACTGTATTTGGTGCTGTCAATCCAAGTCTGCTCACACCCACCTGGGTGCGAGTCTGTTTGAGGTTCAGTTGTGGGTGGAGTTAGTCTCTGAAAGCGCATTTAGTCTCACTTTAAGTTCATCAAGCTAATCAAGGAAACCTGAAGCAGCTGTGAGACAACGCAGCGACGCAAAGGTCACGCCCAAAACGTAACTAAAGCTACGGTCACAATGACCCGTACGAATAAAATGGTCGTACGAATCTTACAGGTCGTACGTGGCTCGTGGAGTGGAAACTGTTTTCCTACAGTCTTCTTACGGCAGACTTTCAGCTCTCACCAACAACTCACGACATTCTTGGGGAAATGAAGCCGTACATCCTTGTGTGTGCCCTAAAGTTTGCTTAATGCGTCTTTACGGTAATCCTACATCTATTTTGTATCGCACGGGAGCTGCACGATGTCCCTGCATCCAACTCAATCCTTTATCAAGTTGTTTCTAGTTATTAAACATTTCGTAAACCATGTATTATTGGAATAGCAATAACCTATTTGCACACCAGCAAAAACACAAATATGCTTATGAATAGCTCTGTGTAGCTTTGTCTGAAATCTGTTCTGATCATTTGTCTCTCTCACTCGAAACACAACAAACTCACAAAGTCAAACCTCCGTAAAAACATCAAAACCGCTTTGTTCTTACCTGCATATTGCAGAGGAGACGCCAAAACTTCCAAAGCGAAGACAGATGCTGAAGACTAATCCACTGACATTATTGTGTTCATATAAAAAGTTTGAAGCACTTCCCAAAAACATTTATTCCAACCCCAGCGAGCAGAAGTTGTCCAAATGTCTCCGTCTGTTACAGCTGTTCTCCCCGTGGTTGTGTCCATCTCCAGGAGATTTGCGTTTTCCCCGCGCGCTCCTGGTCCGGTCCGGCCGTGTTTCAAGCGATCTCATCCCTTCACGCTCCGGTCTGGTCCCCGCGCTCTGGGTCCGGGCCCCCTGCGCGCTCCTTGTCCTGTCCTCTCTGTGCGCTCCTTGTCCGTTCCTTTCCGTGTTTAAAGCTAGCTGCGTTTCCGTCACGTGCTCCAGGCCTGTGGCTTTCATAGATCCCTGTGCAGGCTAAACTGCGCCTCAAGAGATGCGCAGTCTCCAGAGCGCGTCTCTCTCCACTTTGACTCTTCCGCTCAGGCACATTGTACAGGCTTTAGGACTCTGTGTTCGTAGACTGGTCGTAGAAAATCTTTAACAAGACCATAGACCTGTCTACGAACTTACTAACGAGCTGCGAGCGCTGTTTTTTCGTAACAACGCCTCAAGAATGACGTAGGAAATGAGAGAAAAATCTTTCGCAGAGAGGTCGTAGCAGGTCGTACGGGTCATTGTGACCATAGCTTAAGGCAACCGAATCACTGCATTACATTAGTTTCAGATTCTTTGGAATATTTTGGATTGAAAGGAGAATGTAGTGGATTTATTCTTCTGTGGTTTCATCATAAAGTTCAGAACATTCTGCAGACGAGACGAGACTCTGGGGCAGTGATGTCATCAGCGTAACCATAGAGACACTAACCTGGAGTTTGGAAATCTTTTCACTCTGGGGCCTGGTTTCAGAAATAATGGTTTTCAGTGTCTGGAAACTCCTGCTTCGTGTGGACGATGTGTTCTTTAGGTTTAAGATTTGTTCTGAAACGCCTGAGTTTGGACAAGGTCTGAGATTAAACATGTGAATTTCATTTTTGCATGACACTGCTTTTCTGTGTAAGTTCAAAGTGACAATGGCCGAGGTGTTGCACAATTATTACATTTTAGTCGACAGCGCTAGTCACTTTGATAATGTCATTTTAAAAAAAGGTCCAAAGGTGCAATGATTTTGCTCAGGCTATTGTAAGTTTTTACTGTATGTACATACTAGGGCTTGCACCGACTAGTCGACTATAAAGGTCCCCGCGACTACTTTGAGAGGTAGTAGACTAGTCGAAGAATAATTAAATCAGAGGTTGGCTTAAGAAAAAGCTCTTTTAAACTTGTATTTCTCACACATAAATGTCAGCAACTTTCCCCCCGGCCCGTTCTACGTCTCTCCCCCGGTGTTTTTCCGCCCCGGGATGCTTTGTCCCTTCGCTTTGGCACACTGGAGCGCTGTAGACAACCCTGGGCTTGCCATAGCACACGGAGACTCTGTGCCTCCACTACCGTGCTCGACCCGGGCTCCACTCCAATAACGCACGAACTGTCCGTCCCAAAACGCAGGCTCAAAGCGCTTGGACCGTTCGCTCCGTCTAGCCAAACGCACAGGCACTTGGAGCACGCTACAGCCCGGCTCAAAGCGCTCGGACCGTTCGCTCCAACGCGCCCTGACCAGCCGTCTCCAAGCGCACATCGTCCCCCTGGATCCGAGTCTGTAGATCTACACTGGTCTTATGTTTTTACAGCGCGGTTTGTGGGAGAAGGAGACGAGAGGAAAGAGTGATGAGTGATGTGTGTGGAACCAGGGTTTCAGGTGGATTTGTGTTTCCTTCACTGTTCAAAACGCACTGACCAAACGTCCCACAGCTCAGTGTGTGAATGTGGGCAGACTGGATCCAGGCCGCTGTCAGAGCGAGAGTCTCCGCCCCGCGCGCACGCAAAATAGGCTTATTAAACTTTTTTTTTCTTCTTTTATGTAAAATCAAAGAGTCTACTTTCTGCTTTATTGCAGGGCATTAAGTACGTCTAATGTTTTCTGATAATATGGTCAGAATAAATAAGCTGTTTCTAACAATTGCCCAGGCAAAATCATCGTGCCTTTGGAGCTTTGTTTTTGTTCATGACGTCATCGACTAGTCGAAGTCGACGCGACTAACGCTCTCGACTAGTCGACTACTAAAATTCAGTAGTCGTGCAACCCCTAGTACATACTGTATAATGGTGTATAGAACAGAGCTGTTCAAAGACAGCTTATCCTATTGCAGGGCTTAAAGTTCTCCGTCACTATGACGGATTTCCATCGATTTTAAAAAAATATAGGAACCTTTTGGTCAAAGATGTTTTCTTAAACTTTTAATTGATAAGTGGCTACTGTATCTAACATGGCCCCTCAGGCCTTCTGTCGATTTTCTCACATAAAAAAGTGGATTCTTTGTCCAAATCCGACAAGACCTGTAAAGTTTGGGTCACTGCGCTGGGGCAGCTGTGCACCTGTAACCCTCCGCCGTGCTCTGGCCTTCAGCAGATGGATGTATAGACTGGACACGCTGAACTGAAGCACTGCTGCGATACTTCGCTTAAGTTATTTAGTTTATATATAGAGAGTTAAAAGCCAGCGCGGTTGTGGGAGTATAAGTGTGCCTCGAGGACAGTTGGCTACTTGGCGCTTACACTGTGAATTAAAGGAAAGAGGAGAGAAAACTTTGAGGAATAGAAGCGAGCTGAGGAGAGGTTGCCGGGGGCAGGAGACAGGGGCTTTTGACAACAGATAAAACACAACCATTGATTAAACACGGAATGATTATGTGCCACTAAAACTGCCCAGAATGTAAAGATCTTTATTTAACGTGCAATGACTCGTTCTTGTTTTGAAAAGTGTAATTTGGATCCTTCAGCTGTGCTTTACGTTTTACAGTGTGTGTGTGTAGAAACACCTCCGCTTCCCAAATGTTTTATTTTATAAAAAACAGACCAACTAAGTTTCTGCTGGTTTAAATGCACAAAACACCGTAGAGAAGGTTAATTAGAAGCCACACCAAACCTGACAAAAGTTTCTTTCTGTCAAAGGCAACCCAAATGCTGCTGGTTTAAGTGGGACTAGCGCGACCTCGAGAAAGTTATTTTTATACAGCCAAAATCACAACAACAGTCGTCTCGGTGGACTTCTCAAAGTTAAAAAGTAGCGCTTTTCTGGACACTCAAAGACGCTTTACAGACAAAGGCAGATAAATAAAGGTACAACATATCAAAACAGTCAGTAATTAAAACTTTAATCAAACATTAAAACAGATTTAAACAGACGAGTCTTCAGATATTTCTTAAAAGTGGTGAGGTCGGTGCAGTCTCTGACCCAGAGGGTTGTGCGGCGATGGAGAAGGCTCTGTCGCCCCAGGAACCATCTCCATTGTGTGGTTGGCTCGGTCAGGGCCTTGGCTGGAGGAGCAGGTGCAGTTGGACGGTTGGCTCGGTCAGGGCCTTGGCTGGAGGAGCAGGTGCAGTTGGACGGTTGGCTCGGTCAGGGCCTTGGCTGGAGGAGCAGGTGCAGTTGGATGGTTGGCTCGGTCAGGGCCTTGGCTGGAGGAGCAGGTGCAGTTGGAGGGTTGGCTCGGTCAGGGCCTTGGCTGGAGGAGCAGGTGCAGTTGGAGGGTTGGCTCTGTCAGGGCCTTGGCTGGAGGAGCAGGTAAAGTTGGAGGGTTGGCTCTGTCAGGGCCTTGGCTGGAGGAGCAGGTAAAGTTGGAGGGTTGGCTCGGTCAGGGCCTTGGCTGGAGGAGCAGGTAAAGTTGGAGGGTTGGCTCGGTCAGGGCCTTGGCTGGAGGAGCAGGTGGAGCTGGAGGTGGAAACTGAAGTGAGAGAACAGATGACACACGTCCAAGTGGAGCAGATGAAACTTTTGTTTCAGTCGGTGATAAGACCATCCTCTCAAAATATTTCTCTGGAAAATCTTCTGCTGCAGCAGAGGTAAAGGTTCTGTAGCTTTTCAGAGGTCCAAAGCTAGCAAAGTTAGCGTTCGTTGCTTCATGTCCCGTCTCCATGGTTACAAGACAAACAAACAACTCAATTCGCAAAATCCTTAAATCTGTTGAACATCTCAAGGTGGAAGATCTTCTGTTTCAGGAGTAAAAGTCTGACATGTCAGAGGTCCAAAGTTAGCATAGCATGAGCATTTGCTTGGTATCCATGGTTACCAGAAAACAGACGTCTCCTTTGCACAAATCTGACTGTACTTAGCTTTGTCTGTGAGAGCGCTCTGCCTCGGAGCAGGTAGAGAGGAGGAGAGATCAACGGACAACGCTGTGTTATGTGGTTAAAACAAAGTTCTGCTGATGAAAGTTGAATAAACTTTATTCATGTGTGCAAAGTGAGCGAGGGGAGTGAGTGACTTTGACACACTCTGTTCGCCCGCGTTTTCTTGTCAACATGTTTCCTCCCTCTGAATCCTACTGTTTAACCTACGTTTTGTTCCTTTTCTACATCCTGTGGTGTTGCACTGGGGTGTTAGACGCACTGAGATCGTTATGAGAGGCTGCTTTTTACAGTTGTCTTGATCTGAGCTGAGTTGTGTCCAGAGACTCAGGCTCATGGAATAGAGATTAAAGGTTTAATGTTGTTTCCTCGTCAATAATATACATGCAGTTGTGTTTGGTTTAACATACACCTGCTTAACCCATAAACCCAGCACATTTAGGCCGTGTCTATCTATCTATCTATCTATCTATCTATCTATCTATCTATCTATCTATCTATCTATCTATCTATCTATCTATCTATCTATCTATCTAAAAACGTCTCTTGCTTTACAAAAATAAACGTTTATTTTTTATGATTTTACAGAGATCTTTACTCTTGATTTATTCAATATAGGGCTGGATGATTTTAGGAAAAAAAAATCTCTGATTTTTTAAATACAAATTTGATTTTCGATTCGATTCAATTTTTTTTTTTTAAACAATTTTAAAATAAATGCAGACATTAGTTATGCTGTTCAAAAAGTGCAACTTTATTGCTATAATTGAACTTGGAGTTAAAGTGCATACAAAAAACCTCAAATAAAAACAATAAGGCTATTTTAAACTATTAAGTGACAGTGCAACTTTATAAAACCTGAACTTTTCCAATTAAATAATCAGAAGATTCAGAACTTTGAAAACAAAAACAACCATACTGTTACTGTATAGGCATAGTGCAAACAAAACACAGAGCATGTCATTAAATGTGGTTGTGCTATCATACTCTGAATGTAAAGGAGTGTAAACATTTATCTTTGAATCCTCTGAAATAAACATAGTCATTCTAAACATTTTTTGCAAGAAAAATAAGCCTGTCCACAACCTCTGGCTTAAGGCAAGCCCGGTTGCATGTGACTATTCCCCACCTACACTGATACTCTTCTGAGGGTGCACTAGTGGCTGGAATAGCAAGATATTTTTGGCAAGTAAGCTTAGCCTAGGAAAGTTGGGCTGATGCAGCTTCCACCACTCCAGGGGATCTGTTTCTGGCTCTACATCTGGAAGCAACAAATAAGTTGAGAGCTCAGTCTGAATTTTTACTCTCTCAGTTTGTTCGTCTGGGTTGGCTGGTGCACTTTTTTAAAGAAGGCACCCAGAGTCAGTTTTTTTTGGGTGGGTTTTGCTCTTCTACAACAGAAGGACCAGAGAGCTAAGACTCAGTGATTGCCCTTTCTTTCATATTTCTAACTTGCTTGGGTCAACATAAGTGGTGCGAAACCTTGGATCCAAGAGCGTAGCTATGTCCAAGAGTTCATCTTTTTCTGAGTCACTGTATTTGTTCTCAGGTAACGCATGATGTTTTTTTTATTGTTTTAGTTAGCTCCACATCTTCTTCGCCTGGCAGAAGAAGGCTTGTTTTGAACAAGTGCAGGACAGTTTTGATGCATGAAACGCTAACATAGGACTCCCCTGATAGGGCATCAGTGAAGTCCTGAAGGGATTTAACAGCTTTATTTGTGGCCTCTAACACCTCCAGATCTTGCCATGTTGGTACAAGATGGCGCGTTTCTTGTCTGATCCCAAAACACGAACAATTGCCTTTTCTTGTTCTAGAAAACGCTCTATCATCTGTTGGCGTGACCCCAACGTGTTGGGGATTCAGAGATGAGTAGATGTTGGGGTAAGCCAAGCTCCTCTTGCACCTCTGCCATGTCTCTCCTTTTTTCCAGCTGTAGGAAAAGGCGGAAACAGCCTTTTTGCACACCCCAATGGCCCGATCAATGCGTTGGTCCTTCATGCCGGTCACTGCAATTAAAATATTTTATCATTATTAAAGCATAATTTGTCTTACATATAGTAATTGAATTCAAACTAATATTTACACTCCAATAGTTTTAATAGTATTTTCAATTATAAATTTAACTAATGTATTCAAGGGAAATCAAAATGTATTAACAATACATTTTGATTTCAGCTTGCTATTTTATAGCACAGGCCACTATTGATAACTTAGCTAATAGTTAGTCTAGTTTAAATGCAGTATTGTGTAAATAGAACTCACTTTTACTAAATATTCCTTTGTACAGAAAAGACAGTGTCATCACTACAAAAAAAAAGGCTTTTGCCAATCATCTTATTTGCCTAATGTAAATGTAGTAAACATTTACATTTTTATGAATTATGTTAGTTGTTAATGCCCTTTAGATTCTAATAATTTTGAATTAATAGTATTATTCAAATGTTTATAGACCTATTTAAATGTGAACTCATTTATTCTCTTACCTATAGCACTGTGCAGCCTGTGTCCAAAGCATTGAAGACTCGGCCGTTGTTGTCTTTCAGCGCTTCAATATGTTTGTGCCACTGTCTGTAGTCATACAGACGAGTCGATCTTCAGACAGGCCCCAGGAGTTGAGAACGACTTTTAGCCATGTGCTATTATTTTGCCTGTATGGTCTTCGGGGAAATATGCCGTTTGGAGGCACACACTGCGTAGAGTCCAGCTTGTGTTAACGTAGTGAATTGGTTAAACTCATGTACGGCTGCATTGTCCGACTGGACCACAAGTCCGTGGTAGCTGCGTAAAACATCGCTGTCTCTAGCTGCTCTCTAATCTTTAGCCGGGTGGTGTTATAAAGTTGTGGCAGGGCTACAGCAGAGAAATATTTCCGACTGGGCACTACGTACCTCGCGTCTAAAACTTTTAGCATGTGGTTAAAACCCTTCTTTTCCACGGAGTAAATCGGAAGCATGGCGTGGCAAGGAAATAGGTAATTGCCTCAGTTATTACCTTCCACCTCGCGCCACTCTTGTCGTAGGGCACTGCGGTTGCAAAGCTGTCCACGATAGATGTTTGCTTTTTGGTACATGAGCTGGTGCTACCACCACCGCTCTCGCCTCGGAGCCGGTTGCATTGCTCCCATTCAGGAGGATGGTGGTTTTTCAGGTGCTGGAATTAAACCAGCTTCCGGCATATTCTGCACCAAGGCTTTGTCTGCTCTTCGTCTGACAATTCGTAACCAAACCATTTCCAACGACGGAATTTACGGTGCCTTTTTTGGGAATGAGCTCCGAAGTGCACGCTGTAGCAGCCATGTTGTTTGTGTACAAGCAGCACGGGGAGGGGGAGGGCAGCTACCGCGGCGCTTTACGGAAGCCTGTAAGGAAGAGTCACCGCAAAAATACGGCGGAATATAATAAAAAAATCGAATTTTAAAAATACAAATCGATTTCAACTACAAATTCGATTAATCGATTAAATCGATTTTTTGCCCAGCCCTAATTCAATATATTGTCTTGTTTTTCAGGTCTGACTTTGTGGGACAAGAAGACGCTGCAGGAGAACATAAGAGTGGAGCCCAAACATTACACCAAGACTGAGATCGTGGCGTCTGAATCTATTTCTGAGAAAGCCTCTTCACTGGGAGTGGACGCTGAGCTCAAAGCCAGTTTTCTTAGTGGACTTGTGGAAGTTCAAGGATCTGCTAAATATCTAAACGATAATAAAAAGTCAAAACACCAAGCTCGAGTCGCTCTGCAGTACAAAACTACAACAGAATTAGAAACACTGACCATGGAGCAGCTCGGCACTAAGAACATAGAGTATGGTGAAGTTATTGACAAAGGTTTTGCGACTCATGTGGTGACAGGCATTCTCTACGGCGCAGACGCTTTCTTTGTGTTTGATCAGGACATATCTGAAGATGAAGATGTTAATACGATTGAGGGAAGCTTAAAGGTGGTGATTAACAAGTTTCCTTCTATCTCTATCAGTGGGAATGGGGAACTTGAAATGAAGGAGGCAGACAAAATATGGTGAACAAGTTCTCCTGCACTTTTCATGGAGATTTCAAATTAGGTAATGTCCAGCCACTTTTAAAGAATCAGTCGAAGTTTATCAAGACTTTCACAAACTTCTGGGCCCTAAAGGTGAGAACGCAGTCCCTGTGGAGGTGCACCTGCTGCCGCTCAGCATCTTAGACTCTAAAGCAGCTAAACTGGTCCGTCAGATCAGTGTAAGTCTGGTCATTGATGCAGAGAGCATCCTGGAGGACTTCAGAGAGCTGGACGTCAGCTGTAGAGATGCTTTAAAAACTCCTGCAGGTCAAAACTTCTCACACATCAGAGACAAAATAGAATCCTTTGATGATTTCTGCTCTGAGTTCAAGAATGAATTCCAGGGAAAGTTGGCTGAAATGCTTCCATTGATCCGAGGAGGAGGAGAGGAGGAGGCCAGACTGGCAGAAGTCCTGAAGAAGACAAAAGAGAGTCCGTTTAACTCTCAGCGTTTGAAGCAGTGGATGAGGGAGGTTTATGAAGAGATAAGCACTATAAAAGCTTTCATTAATCTGTTGAAGAACACAGAAGTTGTCTCCTCTGATGAACTTGAGGAGAAGGTTTATAACTCAAAGAAAGTTCTGGTGTTTGTGTTCACATCTCTGGACAGTAAAGAGCTGTACCTCGAAGAACTAGAGAATCATCTGAAGAGAATTGAACCAAACGAGTCCAGAGCAGAGCCCAAACGCTGGTATAAAACTAAAGAAGTGATCGACAGAATGACATCCAAAGCAAAGGTTTTTGGAGACTTTGCAGACGCCAACAAGACCAGGACAGAAAAGAGCTTCAGTTCTTGGCAGTGAGTTTGGCCGATGAGAACCATAAAGATGCAACCATCTACCTTTATGAAGATGGGTTCCAGATCAGTGATAACTTTGAGGTTCCCTGTTGCTAGGGAAATTTTGATTTCCCTCGGATTGTAATCCTGTTTAGAAAAACAACCAAGACTCAAAACGATACAATTAGAATAAGATTTACTTTGAATTCAAACAGATAACACAAAAGTTACAAAGCGACGTCTCTTTGTCTAATCCTCGCAAAGTTGTCCATGTGTTCCTATTGTGTGCTTGCTTGCTTATCTCCTACACCTCCCTCCTGGATGGAAGAAGAAGTCTCTTTTTAACAGTCCTCCAAGAGTCTCCTTTTAGCCAGGTTAACGTTGATTGGTTCCTCAAAGTCCTCGTTCTGACCATTTTAGGCTGTCGCTTGTCTCTTCTCAGAATGTCCACTGATGATCTCATCAGAGACTCAGACTTAGACTTGGTAACAACAAGTCTGAAGCTGAAACTTGTAGACTTGCAAAACCTCTTGCAAGATCAGCAGTCTGTGACAGTTCAGAGGTCAACTGTAAACCAGTCCTTTGGCATGTTTGTTTGCTCCAAGCATACTAACCTCAGCAACAGTTTTCATAAATAGATTTCTACATCACATTACATACATAAAATTTGAATGATTACAAATTATCACACACCTAGGCTGTGTCCGAATGTGAGCCCTAACTACTATATAGTGCACTATTCAGGGGTCACGCCATTTTGTAGTGGTGTCCCAGCAGGCCAAAAAGTAGTGCACTCAAAATGTCCCACAATGCATCTGGAAAAGTACTGAGCATCGATGGCACTAGAACGATCAATATGGACCACAATTCATTGCGAGAATCAAAAAAAACAACACGGACAGTGTCAGGTCTTTAACTGTAAACAACACGACTGAAGTAAAGATGAGAAGGAGCTGCTTGAACTCACTGTTGAGCCGGAGAAGAAACAAAACACTGAAGCCGTTAGCCGTGAAAATGGTAACGTTAGCTGCTAACCTTAGTTGGGGCTGTAAAAGAGGAATTATCCAGTCTGTTTGTGGTTAAATGTACAGTCCAAAATAAACCAGACTTGTATGATGATTAGTCCTTAAATATGTCCGTGTCAGACGGACCTGGTCAGTATTTATTACAAAAGTTCATTTTTGTCTGACTTTTTTTGCCGACCGTTCGAACTCAAGGGGGAGAGGCATGTGACCCGCGGTCAGCTGAAAATAGTGCGCTCCCTGTGAAAGACCAGATGAATGAGTCACTGACTAGTCCACTGAACAGGACAGGACTATATAGTAATTGAGTGGACAGGGAACGAGTGCGGACATTCGGACACAGCGCTAGAGAATATTTTTTCTGTGTGTGCATAGAAAGCATGTGCTTATGCGCTGTTATAGTATTTGTATCTGCAGTGTTAACTCACTGCAGATACAAATACTAAAACCGGAGGTATTAACAGACCCCAACGTCTGATCGGACGGTTAGACAAGGGAATATCCTCCCAATAGAATTGCTGAGGTTAGAAGATTTAAGAACATTTTCAAAAGTAAAACATTTTTTTAAATAACCAGGTAATGTACACACTGTTGACCTTTAAACTGCATAAGCCCACTGTATTCAATAATTCATTAATATATGTTATGTGAATGACCTGTATCTTTCTAAATTGATAATAAATGTGTTGAATGTTTATGTTTAATGTGTTTACCAACGCTGTATACAAAATGCACTATGACCACCTCTGTCCAACAACTACAGATGGAAATGAGCTGTCAAGCTACGGTCTAATGTGATTGTACAATGTCCTAATAAAAAAAAAATAAAATAAAATAAATGCTTCCAAAAGCCAACTGGTTTTGTCCACTCATTAAACAGTTCAGATAAAAAATGAAACAGTGACACAGCGGGAAGCACAGACATTTCTTAGGTCAAACAACATCTGTATGAAAAGGTGACACAAAAAGAATCCAGTCATTTCAAATTTTACAGAAATTGGATTTTTGGATTCTTAATAAATTTGTCAGTTTATCTGTTTTGTCCATTTCCAAACTAGACTAACTATTCCTTAAAAGTGTGTGGAGTTTTATGTCTCATCAGTCTAAACCAGATACACGTTTGTCAATTTATTTTGTGATTTGTTTCTTGAATTTTTAATATAACCCAGTGCTTCTCAAAGTGTGGGGTTACCAAATAATAAAATGACTCGCCTTTGGTCCTCCCCGGTTCAAGCAGGCTGTGTGGTGCGCGTTTGTGTCAGAATCATTTCTGTCTAGCTACATTCTGGTGCGTGCTGTATAAAAGGTTGGACCTGCGTCTTGTCCGAGGCTTTAATTATTAAACCAAACCTCGCTAATGTGCTGAGGGAGGAGTTTTCTCTCAGGTCCGAGCGTTGTTTCATGAATACAATCACAGCTTCAGTGGCATTCTCTATAGTATTAGAGCCATAATCAACACACGCACGAGAGCCACGAGCTTGTGCACGAGAGCGCACGGGCTTACATACATGTGTTGTAAATAAAAATGAGAGGAATAAACATCTCTTGTCTGCGTTTGGTTAACATCTGCTTTAAGGTAGAAATATAAATGTAATATTTGTATAAAATGATGATTTCCTGCATCAAACACTTCCTCAAACTCTCTTCACTTCTGCTTCTCTCCACGAGTATCGTCTTTTCCCCGTGTCTCCAGTCTTTGCGTACAGCGCACGCATGGGTTCCCGTTTGTGCAGAGCTGAGCAAAACCTAGTGGAGCTTTTATAAATACCACCTTTGGCGCAGAGGGAGGTTTATGCACTGAGTAAGGCGCAGTGGTGGAACGTAACGAAGTACAAATACTTCGTTACTGTACTTAAGTAAAAAAATCATGTATCTGTACTTTACTTAAGTAAATTTTAAGACCTGTACTTTTTACCTTTACTTCACTACATTTTTACAGCAAATATCTGTACTTTTACTTCGCTACTTTTTGAAACTTGTCTCGTCTTGCGCGTTACATTTTTAGTCTGAAAAACTGGACCCACGCCGAACCAGTCGAACTGTAGTGCGCTGCCCCAGCTGTCTGTTGAGTCTGTGGAGGCGCGTCTCGTGAACGCGCGGTCATCTACGCTGCCGTAGCTACCTGTGTGAAGTTGGCCCCCCATTAAACGCAAATATACACAAAAATTATGTCAATCGTTTGTGCTTCGTTTGTGCTGTTTTGTGCTGCAAAAAGTTTCGTTTGTGCTGCTTTAGTTTTGAGTTATTAACGATTCTTTTATAGGTCAAATTAGGGTCACCCAGCCCCCCATATAGCTTAAATAAGCACCAAAACAGCTCAAAATGGTGTCATTCGTTAGTGCTTCGTTTGTGCTGGTTTGTGCTGTTAAAAGTTTCGTTTGTGCTGTTATGGTTTTAAAAATATGAGCAATTTTATTTTCGGCCGATTACGTCATTCAGCCTCCAGAATGTTAAATATCGCTCAAAAAACACCAACAAATTATATCAATAATTTGTTTTTCGTTTGTACTGTGCATATTTACTTTTTATTAGCTTATTTAAAAAATAAAGAAATATATATTTTTTGCGGCAATAGTATGACGTCACTTCCGGACAGCTGTTTGTAGCAGCGTAAGGAAAACTCGTGGAAATCTAAGCAAAACAACAAGTGTGACCATCACAGGTGCTTTGAATGAGATTTCCACAAGTTTTCGTCGGTTAGTGCTGATAGTCTGGTCCGGAGGGACGTAAGTGAGCTGGTTGCCATGGTAACGAGTTTATTTCTGTTGCTAATCGGGCCTAAATTGTTATAGATTTTTTTGTTTTAACCTTTACCCAAACCTTTTTTTCTAAACTTACCCATCACCCTAACCCTTTTCCTGAACTTAATCGTTCTTCTAAACTTATTCGTCGTCCCTCTGGACCCTACTATCTAGCATTTACCTTTTCCTCGCGCTGCTGCAGCCGGAAGTGACGTCCCACCATTGCCGCAAAAAATATGTTTATTTATTTTTTAAATTTGCTAATAAAAAACTAAATACGCCCAGCACAAAACAGTACAAACGAAAAACAAGTGATTTATATAATTTGTTGGTGTTTTTTGGGGCGATATTTAACATTCTGGAGGCTGAATGACGTAATCGGCCGAAAATAAAATTGCTCATATTTTTAAAACCATGACAGCACAAACGAAACTTTTAACGGCACAAACCAGCACAAACGAAGCACTAACGAATGACACCATTTTGAGCTGTTTTGGTGCTTATTTAAGCTATATGGGGGGCTGGCTGACCCTAATTTGACCTATAAAAGAATCGTTAATAACTCAAAAACTAAAGCAGCACAAACGAAACTTTTTGCAGCACAAAACAGCACAAACGAAGCACAAACGATTGACATAGTTTTTGTTTAGATGTGCGTTTGATGGGGGGCCAACTTCACGGAGGTGCCGTAGCTGACCTCTGCTCCGTGAATTTGCTTTAGCTAGCGTAAACAGGCACTTTTTTGTTACCGCGTGTGCCCAGACGCACTGTTTAGGGCCTGTTTGAAATCGTCAAACGCACAGACGCTCGGAAAGTTGACTTAAAGAGAAGCTAAACCCTAAAATAAGTTTTTTGACTGTTAAACTATGTATGTGGTGTTTAAATAGCATTGTCTACTGTTCTGAGTCGATTTTTGGCATTTTTAGTGCAAACTGATCAAATTAGCAGGTTTCAGGTCAAAATAGTCACAAACAGGCTGTGTCTCTCATGTCAGCTCCAGGTTCTCTGTGACCTCAGCGTGTCATTGTCCAGTCAAAATCAAGCTTTAATTGCAGACACCTGCTGTCAATCCAATCACACTGCTGCTCTCCTCTCTGAGCCCCTCCTTTGCCCTTCTCCCAATGCTTTTCAATGAGTTTGCTGTGTTTGAAATGTGTTTGTGGGTGGAGTTTAGGGGGTGAGCTTCTCTTTAAGCAGGCTGATTGTGCAAGAGTTGACCTGCAGTGTGAGCGCGCTCTGGACATCTCTCCAGGTAAGGATGGCTGCTTTGCTCTCACAATCCTGATGCTTTTCTCTCACAATCTATGAGGTGGAGGGAGTCATTCACACTGGAGCAACATTCGAGCAATTACTGTACTGTGTTTGTCAAAAACGTCTGGACTGACCCACCCACGCGCCTCCTCATCTTTCGCCTTTTTCCTTTCTCACGCTCAGCTTAACACGTGCAAAAAGCATGCAAAGGTTTTGTGCCATAGTCTGTTAAATATGTCCACAAATAGACCTAATGTAGACCTATTACATGACGTTCAGGCCACATAAAGTTAAAGATGACGAGCACTTGGACCCAACCCGCTCGCATCGCTGTAGACAACTTCATCTCATCATAAACCCACTCTTTACATCACTGATATGAAACTCAGCTGTTGTTGAACCATGAATACAGTATAAGATGGCCTTTGGAGTTTAGCAGAAGCTTCTAGAATAGTAGAATATGATAATGTCATGTCATAAGTCCAGATGATGGGAAAAAGATATTTTTATTTACATTCAGTAGGAAAAACACAACACTGTCCTACACTGTTAGTGTTATTAGTAGGAAAAACACAAATAGAAATATCTTAAAGGTCAATTCACACCTTTTCATATTAGTGACTAAATCTATTCACTTTTTATTACAACAAAAATGCATTTAAACATGATGATTATAGCTGTCAAACATCTTAAATACCCTAATATCTGTCTATAATTTTATTTTTCTTAGAATTTTATTGTCTGATGCTACTCAAATTAATTGGCCCTTGAGAGATAAATAAAGTTGTCTGAATCTGAATATAAAGTGTTGCAGCGTCGTCGTCGTCGTCGACAAAAGCAAAAACCAATGTAACTAGAAAATTAAATCAGAGCCGAATACTTTTGTACTTTTACTTAAGTAGATTTTTTCCTTAGTACTTTTACTTTAGTATTTTTTTGGAACAATCATCTGTACTTTTACTTAAGTACAAAAAGTGAGTACTTCATCCACCACTGGTAAGGCGTAAGCAAGCTTTATAAATGAGGCCCCTGGTTTTCATCAGGACTGAAACAGGACTAAACTAGACTCCTCCATGAGTGAGAAAAACACTCGAGCTTGAAATATAAATACTGTTCAGCCTAAACAAGATGAAATAACATTCTGATCCTTAGAAATATCCAATCTGATGAACACTGGAGTTCTAGTGATGTAATTGGCTTTATTTATTGAACTACAAAATATAATTTTTTAAATATCTAATTAGGTGCTAATATTATTATCTAAGCATTTTTTGTACTTTTGCAGACTTATGTATTACAGGCTGGGGGCATGGATTCCCCAGCCTTTTTGACGTCTAAAATATATAAAAATGAAATAAAAATGTTTGAGTTTGTCAAATAGATGCGACACCAGGCAATATTGGACAAAAATTATCTATATTTACCTATATAAGTCACAGAAAAACACATTTTCCCAACTTGTACCTCCAATATATTTTATTGTTGTGTCAATTTGATGCAAAAGTTGAATTCGGTCTTCAGGACAGACCTAATATATGCCTGAAAACGTGGATTCCAAAGAGTAACTTGTACAAGTTTAAATTAAATAAAACTTTTTTTGAGCGCACATACGTCATTACATCGACTGGAAAAACACATCTGCTGGATACAGATTTTTTCTCCACCTGGTTTGTTCTAACGCCTGGAAGCAAACATGATACTGACTGTTTTCTGAGTCGTTCTGATGAAAGTCTTTAAGCAGCAGCAGGAGAATCACATGATCACCTTCTAAGTCATGTTCTGTGAGCGGAGGAGAAGTTTAGTCCAGTTTACACTTATTGGATCATCGCAGCCTCTCTCTCCGCGTTCACTCCTCGCTCTAAACTTTCCTCTGCACATTCCCTGCGTAAACAAACTTGATGGTTTGAATTCCAAATAATTTAATTCTGAATGGACAGAACTTTACGTGGAGCTGATGATGTGATTCTCCAGCTGCTGCTCAAAGACGATCTTAAAGACTTCTAAAAACTTTAAATATAAATTAAATAAGTAAGACCTCACGTACTGTCAAGTTGTGTTTTGTGGCAGCTCACACCCAAACTTGAAAAGATACTCTTCATCTGAAGTATTAACTGGATTCTCCTCTGCGGAATGACCAGGCATTGAAAGGCTTTTGGCTCTTTATTTTAGATAATTGGAGCATCCTCCACCAAAGTAGAAAACTTGAAAAACTGAAAAATATACATAAAATAATGTTTACATAAATGCACAAGTTTTGCACAGAAATGCTTTTTAAACCTATGCTTTTACAAACACATGAATTAGCCTTTAACTTGAATATAAATGTCTTAAATGTTTAACAAATGCATGACATTCTAGAACTTTACATTTACTGAAAATGTCAATTTTAAATGATTCATCTTTTAACAGATTTAACAATTAAGCTTAAATATGGATTACTTTTAAATAAGTACATTTTAATCAAACATGTTTTTTTAAACTATTTTAGCTTTGTCATGATGCATTTCAATTAAACGTAGAATATGAATTGTTTGTACACTTTAACACTTTTTACTATAAGTACTTAAATAAATCAAAGGCAGATTCAAACTCAATGTGCTTTTTCAGCTTTTACACAGTATTACGCCAGCACATGAACCATACATATTTAAACCAGATATATAAACACAATATGTAGTACAGTCCAAATATATTTTATTTACCGGCTGTCCTTCAGGTTTTTAGAAGAGTTTTCTTTCCGCACTGTTCCTCTTTGATGGTTCTTAGCTCCTTCTGGCCATGTTCTCTGGACTCTTTTCAGCAGCAGCAAAGTTCTTCCCTTTAATTGCACCAGGTGGGAAGAAACTAGTGCAGTTGATTAGGTTCACCTGGCCCCACCCTTCTCTGACAGCAGGAGTGGAGCAGGAGGAGGGGAGAGGACTCATACTGGGCGCAACACGTAAACTTGGCCAATGTCTTGTCCTTTAAAATGAAAACCTACAACTGATTTATCACAAGTGAACAGATACAGGACACGTGTTTGCTAAATGCTAGTTTGGTGCAGGTTCCACAGACCTTAAGTGTTTATAGTGCGTTCCAGTCGTCCTCGGAGCTCGGATCTTCAGACTTTTGACTTGTAAATTACCACTGGAACAGCCCTTCAACTCAGAGATCCCACTCGGAGAGATTTTCAGCGTCCGAAGTAGAAAATCCAACATGGCAGCGCCCTGCGTTTGTGAAAGATAAACCTCCGACAGCTTCACTATTGATGGTACTCATTATTTTCTCTTTAGTTTGTCTCTACAGTTCACTCTCCTCTGTGGCTCTGCTCCTGCGCTGCTTATTCAAGTCTGCCGTTATAAACCTGCTGTTATGAGCTGCAATGCTAATGTTGCTGACGGCTACACATACCTAAGCACAAATTCACTCTCTTGAGATGTTTTACAAACTGTAAATGTAACAGCAATGTTCGAGTTAGGGTGACCAGACGTCCCAAAAGATTCGGGACAGTCCCGAAATTCACGCATGTGTCCCGAATCCTGTCCCACATGTCCCGAAACTCAGCCTTGCCCCGACTGACACCTCGGAGATTCTGTGCTGCACGTCATTACGCAGGCTACACATCCACATTACGCCCCAAACAGTGTGAGAGAGGATGTAGTGCTGCTGGTGTCTTCAATACAGACATATTTTCTGTGCAACTTGATTGAAAACCGCGTCACTGCGCGAGCCTCGAGCGGGATAAATACGCCTGGAGCGTATTTTGGGTTGGCGAGCAGCTTTGGCTGCGCCTGGAGGCGCGCGGCTGCTCGGCGCGTTGGCGTGCTGTGTGCAAGATCTGACCCACAGAAGTTGGTGCTTAAGTGAAACGAGCCTGGCGCCTGCCTGCGCGAGGCATTTTTCTTGCTGTTCTGCTCCTCCCCGTTCGCCTCGCAGAAGCCAGATACTTTTGTTTGACAATCATGTTTTGCGTGCAATCTGCAGATCTATTAGTTAAACGGGTGTTTTTGGTCATTATTCGGCTAATATGGAACGGATTGACATGAATTAAAGACTGTTCAGTGCCTGATGTGAGGAACATTAATTCTTTTGTCAAAAATGTTTTGTTTCTACACTATGTACTGCGAATGATGCAGGCATCTAGACTTTTGTCACTCACACAGAGATTACACAGATTTTACAGTTTTATCAAATGTATTTCAATAGAAGTTTAGTAAACCTACTGAGAGTCTGAGAAAGCACACAGAGTACACACGGGGATGAAGAATGAACATATTTTTATATTTTCTGCCTCATTTAAATGAATAATCTTTAGTATAGTTTTAGTTCAGTTTCTGCTGCGTGTCTCGGACCATCTCCCACAGCTCAAACTCCTTCAGCTTCAGAAGCAGCTCCAGGATCTCCGTGTCTTCGCTCGGCTCCTCTGCGGTGTCGCTCTGCTCCTGCTGGGGGCGCCACACATCTGCAGTGCCTCTCCGCAGCTCCAGGGGGCAGTACATCTCTGACATATAATTAGTAGATGCGCAATCAGCAGCTCTGCTCTGTTGCTACAACTTGAACAGCGCGGCAGAAGTTGCACTTTTATGGATTAAACGAGCTTAAACAAGAGATTTCGGTTAAAACCATGAGCAAAACGGACTGACTTATGTCTTATGAAGCTTTTTTAAACAACTTTGGCCATGTGAAATTATATTTCTCAAACTACTATATTCTTAGTCTGGAAATGCTCCATCACTGATGTGACAGACGCCTCCACAGAGAAGTGAAGCTGTAACTCTGTTGGTGTTATTTATGTTATTTATGTCATTTGTCTGCTGTTCTCACTAGTAACATGTAAAAGAGTCGTTTGTGTCACTAGAGTCTTAAAAGATGCATAAGTTCGTTAGCTGTTAGCAGTTTCATACACAATTTTTAGCTACAATAAAATACTAAAAAGTTTCGAAACTCAAAAATATCTTGTAAAAAGGCTCTGACCTTTGCTAAATGTGGGCGGCAGGTTTGTACCAGCTGATACTCTCTGGATCTTTCATAACTTGCGTTTTTTGCGGGCTAATGCTAATGGCTAATGCTAACGGCTATAGGAAAATAAACAGTAGAACACTCTGGACTAGGTAAATCTTACCGGACTAGCTCAGATGCTAAGTGTTTGATAGCATCAAAGTCGACTGCGCCTCTACTAATATGCTCTGTGCACAAGAGTATTATTTTTCAAAAATGCTAACATCTTGCCGGCAGTTTCATTTCCTGTTTAGTTCATTGCAATGAGGTTTTCACTCCCTCAGTCTAAAATGAAAAATTACTAAAGATCAAGGCACTGAACAGTGAGTTTTTGGTGGTTTTCTTTGAAAACATGTTAAATACTTTACAAATGAAGATAATATTTCACCTGTACAAACCTACCGACCACATTTAGCAGAGGTCAAAGGTCAGAGCCTTGCTACAAGTTATTGTTGAGTTTACAAACCTTTACTATTTTATTGTAGTTAAAAAGTGTGTATAAAACTGCTAACGGCTAACGAACTTATGCATCTTTTAAGACTCTAGTGACACAAACGTCTCTTTTACATGTTACTAGTGAGAAAATCAGACACATTACATAAATAACACCAAACAGAGTTACAGCTTCACTTATCTGAGGAGGCGTCTGTCACATCAGTGATGGAGCATTTCAGTCTAATAATATAGTAGTTTGAGAAATATAATTCCATATTGCCAAAGTTGTTTAAAAAAGCTTAATAAACACAAATCAGTCCATTTTGCTCATGGTTTTGCTGAAATCGCGTGTTTAAGCTCGTTCTATCCATAAAAGTGCAACTTCTGCCATTGAGTTCAATTGATTTGCGTCGTCACCTCTACCGGAGGAATATGGTGTCGCGCCGTTCGAGTTGTAGCAACAGAGCAGAGATGCTGATTGCGCGTCTACTAATTTAATGTCTATGATCGGGCTGACGTCACACATCAGTGCCGAAAGCCTTAAAAAGAGCTTAAAACCAATGTGCCCTTGTACACAGACCTCGGTGCAGTGTGAGTGCGGAAAGAATCCGTAGAGAGTCTATTTTTGTCGGAGGTCGCAGCGGTCTAATACGACTTTCAAGCCATTACGAGCTTTCTCGCAGTAATCCACGTCAATCCGCTTGGCTTTCGGCAATAACAGACCACAGTGGACTGCTGCTGGTGAACAAGGCACTTCACCAGAAACAGACACGTTTCGGACCGAACTGACCTCGCAGTGTGTGTATGGAGCATGGTGCATCCGCAGCTATCGTTGTCGATTTGTTTCTGAAATCTATCAGGCAATGCGATTGTGTCTGCTTTATTTTTGTCCCAGGGCTTGACCTCACAGTTTGTCTGAGCAGTCAGTCCCTACACACTTTGACAGACACTTTATAAAGATGTGAGGGTCTGGATCAGAGCACTGGGTTTACATTTAAACCAATCACAGAAAACCCGGAAATTCCACCGACACAGTGACGGGCTAAACCTGATGTTATAGTAAATATGTAGCGCAAGGATTTTTTCAACGGAGCATTGACCTGTGTGAAGGCTCAACACGGTTTGCTGCTCCAGTTTGATTGATGCGTTCCTAATTGTTCAAAACCGAAACCAGCGCCGAAAACAATATTCTTTTAGCAACGTCCACCATCTGTAAGATGTAAGATTAAATAATATTACGACTGCTGGTCCAGCAATCATGTGCTCTTAATGTATGGATTGAGGTGAATGGAACCAAAGAGCCACGTGTCGTCCCCGTCAGAGCCACGTGTCGTCCCCGTCAGAGCCACGTGTCGTCCCCGTCAGAGCCACGTGTCGTCCCCGTCAGAGCCACGTGTCGTCCCCGTCAGAGCCACGTGTCGTCCCCGTCAGAGCTACGTGTCGTCCCTGTCAGAGCCACGTGTCGTCCCCGTCAGTGCCACGTGTCGTCCTGTCAGTGCCACGTCTTGTCCCCGTCAGTGCATTGTGTTGTCCCCGTCAGTGCCACATGTTGTCCCCGTCAGTGCCACGTGTCGTCCCTGTCAGAGCCACGTGTCATCCCTTTCAGAGCCACGTGTCGTCCTTGTCAGTGCCACGTGTCGTCCCTGTCAGAGCCACGTGTCATCCCTGTCAGAGCCACGTGTCGTCCCCGTCCAGTGCCACGTGTTGTCCCCGTCAGTGCCACGTGTTGTCCCCGTCAGTGCCACGTGTCGTCCCCGTCAGTGCCACGTGTCGTCCCTGTCAGTGCCACGTCTTGTCCCCGTCAGTGCATTGTGTTGTCCCCGTCAGTGCCACATGTTGTCCCCGTCAGTGCCACGTGTCGTTCCTGTCAGAGCCACGTGTCATCCCTTTCAGAGCCACGTGTCGTCCTTGTCAGTGCCACGTGTCGTCCCTGTCAGAGCCACGTGTCGTCCCTGTCAGAGCCACGTGTCGTCCCTGTCAGAGCCACGTGTCGTCCCTGTCAGAGCCACGTGTCGTCCCCGGTCAGAGCCACGTGTCGTCAACGTCAGAGCCACGTGTCGTCCCCGTCAGAGCCACGTGTCGTCCCCGTCAGAGCCACGTGTCGTCCCCGTCAGTGCCACGTGTCGTCCCTGTCAGTGCCACGTGTTGTCGCCGTCAGTGTGGGACCTTGGAGGCTGAGACTACGTCATGTGCTTCATATGAATAGTTCTGTTCACGTTACATTCTTCGTTTCTTACTTCTTGGCGCGTAAATGATTATCATAAATGGCATCCTGTTATTTTTGCTCATGTTCGATAATTGGGCTGCAGTCTTGCTATCAAACTGTACCGGATAAAAAATTATAGGCCTGTATTTTTTCAACAACTAATTATGTTTACACACGTATTGAGACTAAATTACTTTTACCGATTTCCAATTATGTCTGACAAATAAAACATGTTTTAACTTGATTCAGTTTCAATAAGCTAAGATAAGATATCCTTTATTTGTCCCACAATGGGGAAATTCCAGTGTTGCAACGCACATTTTAAGAGCAGCAGGGAAAATAGAAACATGCAATCAAAAAGATAATAGAAATAAAATAGACTTAAAATATATATAAAGATACAATAGTTAAAATACTCTTATTTACATTAAGTATCTGTTCTGGTTGAGCTCAGTGCAGGGTATGACAGGATAAATAGATAGTGGCATCAGTATATAATATGTACAATATATGACATGATTATGTACAACTGCAGCAGATGAACAGAATAAATAACCAGTATAAATATATGACTATGTTTATGTACAGAGCAGCATAAGGAGGTGTAAATAGAGGTAATAAATACTATCAGATAAAGTGACATGAGTGAGTTGTACCAGAGATGTTTCCATGGTAACACAGTATTGCACAAGATTAAATGTGATGATGTCCAGAGTTAACAGTGTTGCCTATAATTATAGCCTATAATTTAAACATTCTTCTATAGCAGAGCCATTGAATTTATTTTTAACAACGGGCCAGATTTTTCAAAGGACTATGGTCTGTGGGCCGAACAACAAAACTGGCCCAAGAACTTATGCTTAAGTAAATTGAAAGTCAGTCTAAATTGCTCTGTCCTATAACAGGCTTACACTGGCAGAGATACAGAACAACAGATAAAGGACTAAACCTAGAGTTAATCCAAACTCTATGTCTCTAGGTCTACATTTGTGCTACTTCAAGTGTGAACCACAATTTGGAACAAGACTAGAGTAGAATTTGTGAACCAGAACAAAACTGATCAGTGGCATTTTAGCCGATTAAGTTGATTTAAAAGTACTGCAGGCTACTGAATACCAGATCTGTTGTTTTCATACGTGTCCTGACCTGATTCACTAAACAGGTTTGTCTGAAAATCTTCCTTGGAAGAAGCTCATAAAACTTCATTGGGTTTAATTGTCTGTCATTCAAAAGTCTTTTCTGTGCCAGGAGCCTCTGCAGGTTAGGTCAGGTA